>CABFWB010000370.1:167388-266348 GCA_902151455.1 Timema bartmani | reverse complement strand
AGATGGTTTAATAAAAGACCAAAATCGTTCACAAATTTGCCCATCAAAAACGTATCTAATTATAATTACCATTTGTTGTTGATTGGAAAAATCAGTAGTTTCATCAGCTTCGACTGCAATAAAATTTGCTGAATTTATCTGGGTCTTTACTTCAGTTTTATAAACTTGAAACATTGAATCCAAAAGTTAATTTTGGATGGTTTTGGAGGTACCTTTAAATACATTTGATTCTTTCAAATGCAATGCAAGAGCGTAGTCTAGCTCGGCTGCAAAATCAATTAAACCTAAGTAAATACCATGATTACCAAAAGTAACCCTCTCAACATGACCACGTAAAGCTAATTCAAAAGCCCCACACAATTTAATATACATTATTAAGCAACGTAAAATGTATCTGTTGTTGTCAATGTTTTCATTGTGATTTTGTTTTTGTTGAACATACGCACTACTTAATTGCTCCCGAATATCTATTTTTCCCAACACATTGTAGTCCACTGCTGCATTTAAATGATTTAACGATAGCTCATGCTTCTTAGCTCTTTCTGATAAATGTTTTAAATCAGAAAAACTACCTTTAATCCATGTAGAAGATTCTTCCTTTGAAAGCAAACAAAATAAACAAAATAATTTGTTAGTCACTCTACACCCTCACATCCATTTTATTAAAATGTCTATTATAGGTACGTGATTTATTCGAGGAAGAACAGTCTATATTTAAAATTGGTATTGGCCTGCCTTTATTCTTAATTAAAAGCTTTTCATCAAAACTAATGTTATTATGAATAATGTATTGCACAGAATTAATTTTGGAATTCATTTTTTAAACACTTGAACCGTTGAACGAAGAACTATAATAAATTAGTCAACAGCCATAAACATTCGCGCGCGATTGACTAGTGACTAAACACGTTGGTTGACTATTCTTCAGTGAAGGACTGAAAATGTGAAGCGTGACCTTGAACGGACTGACAAGTATTCTGCTACTTTACAATGAATGGGGATGCGAGCAGCAAGAGAAAAAATGTGTCCTTCTGCATAACGTATAAATATTAAAGTCAAATCAACGTTATGCAGTGTATACCATTCCTATGTATCGGTTACAAATGATATAATTGAAAATAATTTATTTCAATTTCTTGCGCACTAAATGCTATACACTATTTGCTATTAGATTTGTGCTATGCATGAATATAAATATAGCCCACAGACAAGGTATACACCAGACACTTGGACTGGAGAGAGCCGGATGCAGTTCTTAATAATAACAGCACTTCCAAGTGAAACAACTCACTTTCAAATTGTTCACTGTAAAGGGGAGCCACCAGCAAACCCCCAACTCAACTCCTTCCCTCTTTCAATAAGCAAACCTTTTCAGATAAGTACCTAGTCGTTGGTATTTGAAGATTATTTACAACTAAACAATTTTGAAATCATTCACTTGAACAAAAAAAATTGAATTCTAAAATATTTTTCTAACCCGTATACAAATTCATCTACATCTTAAATTCTACCTATGAAGTTGAATATTAGGTATCAGGTCAAATAAGATATAGATATCTTAATCCAATAATATATATAGGTAAATGCTAGATAATATATAATTAATAGCAAGAAAATTTAAATAAACATATTCTAGAAATAGCATATTATCTTTTTTTTAAATAAAAATACCGACTACAGCATTAACTAATTAATAGGTAGATCTTCACAACACACATTTTACTGTACTAGTATTGTATATAAGATTCTCAAATTATTGTTGAATAATTATGTTTAAACTAAATCCTTTATTATAAAAGACACAATCTGTCAAAGTTAATGCATGTTCACATTATCATACTTTGTGTACAAATAAAATTATACAATAATAATATTTTTATATTGAAATCATATAAAAAACCTATTCTTGTGCGACTATACACTACCTATCAGCTGTACATTTAACTGCCTGACTAAGATGGTAGAAATATGTGCCGTGTCAAATCTCGTTCTTTTCTTTTTGTAGAGAGATGTCAGGGAAAAATAAAACAAATCGAAAATTACTAAAACATAGTGTTGACAAATTTGGATCAAATCAGCTGTTTTGTGATGGTTTTTGAAGTACGTATTAAAAAATAATTATTTGTAAAACCAAAGTCAATTTTATCTATATACAGTCTGTCACTAATTCAGATAATTATGTTTAACTTTTAAATAACATTTATTTTTATATTATCAATGAAGTTTAAATTTGCCAATCCTACATTTAATGTCAGGTACCTATGCTTGAATTTAGAATTGTGTGTGACACACGAGTATCATTATTAGATATCAGAGACCAAAGCATATTTTGACAACAATTTCAAATAATTATAAGCAAACCATTATGTTGCTGTTTAAGCGATAACCATTCTCTGTTCTTTTTTATCCAGTCAAACATTCCATGTAGGCTGTTAAGGAAATGCTAAATTTCGAGTCTAACCCAGCCCACTATCAGACATGTTCCACATTATCAACATGTTATGAAGAAGTGGCAGTGGTACAGCTCGCTCGGCATTTGCCTTCTGGGTCATTGGTAGCTGTTAAGAAATTCAACATGGATAGACCCAAGGAGGAAGCAAGTTTAATTCAAGTTCGTAACACTTTTTTCAAAACAAATTATTAAGGCTTTGTACAAATAAGTTTTATAAAGCCGCAAAAACTACACAAGCTAATATAGGGTATATGGTAAGAACATGGTAGAAAGATAAGTAGGCCTATCTGACACTTAAAAAAGTAAACTTACTTTAAAACACTCATCCTATGTTAAGTAATTTGATCTGCAAGTGTCTCCTTTGATAGATCAGATTATCAATAGGTCTGCCGATAAAATACCACAATATATATATACGGATAGTACCTAAAATGTAATCAATGTTGAATGTAAAAAAATAAACTGTCTGCTCTTTAACATTTTTGTAACGTGCATTGGAGTGCAGTGTAGAAAAAGCTCGTTTTTTAGTTTAATGTGTTATTTACACATCCCATCTTTACCTTTTGTACAAGTAATTAAAATTTGTTTTGGTACTGTCATTTCTACCACATTCTTTCTTGTCGTGCAGTGGAGAAAAATCTTACTTCCATGTGTTCTTTACACATCTCATGTTTAACTTTGGCACTAACCATTAAAATTTAGTTGCTATATTTGTCAAATTAATGTCACAGCTGTCATTGTTTATGGGAGGGGCTAGAAGGGAGTCTTAGAGCCTATTTGGTTTCAAAAGTAACCCTATTTGAATTTCTAAGCACAGCACTTACACTGCACTATAAAGTTGTAACTCTCAGTATATTTGTATATCAAAGTATTAAGTATCTGCATGTTCTAATTAACTTGATCTATTTAGTATTATTATGTTTTATTATGAGATACTTTTATTAAATTTTACTGTAATTATAGCAAAAACATGAACTTTTGCATAGGCTCAGAAAGCTTAAATTAAATTTGATTGCTTATTTGAGTTTTAAACTATGAAATTTATCTTTAGAAATTATCTTAATATTTTCAAAAGACACTACCAAATGTACGGGTAATATACTTAAGTTAATAGAAAAGGATGAATTGTCAGCCATAATAATACTAACTGAAATGATTAAACTTGGTAATATTTTATTACCTAAAATACTTTACAGTATCTACATATATTAACAAAACATGGAAAATTGTATCTTTCATTAGGAAAGTAGGTAACAATAGGCTACTATTAACAACTCATGCCATAAGCCACTGTGGTCCATTCTGTATGCCGCATGCAGCCCACGACCTGTTTTATTATAGCCTTCTAATCTAAACATGTTTTTAAATAAATAATAAAAAAAGGCATAACTCCATTTGCATTATCAAAATTATTGCTCCATTAATACGGGCACATTACTATTAATCCCAATATTAGATAAGTTGCTATAACTGACCATGAGTATGTTTGTATAAATTAAGAATGCTACTTGTTTATTAGCATATTCAATACATTTTTATTTTGCTCACAGTCCACTATATTTGCACCATTCATATTGACCCGTGAGTCATTAAAGGTTGGACCAAACTTAAGACAAAATGTTTATATTTCGGCGTACCAATTTTAAAAATTAGAAGATAATGTCCAGATAAGCAAATTTTATTCACTAGATACAAGCAATTTATTTTCAATAATGCATGAAAGCTCACATAAATACCTAAAGTCTGTTCATCGTAGGAATTGTCTTCTGAAAGGCCTTCTTACCTACCATAAATATATTATATAGTAGGATATTGGTAGGAAAAAAGACCTTTCAGAGAGTAATTCCTACCGTGAATGAAGTATAGGTTGACATGTTGAAGTAAAGTTAGGAAAGACGGTACTGAAGAAGACTCTACACATTTTATTTACATAAATATGTTTATTTGGAAGTTTTCCAATTTACTGTAAACATACATTAAAAAAGGGCTTAACATTTTGTGAAAAGCCACGATGTCTTTATGCTTTAAGGTGTTGCCCGACTAAGAAATTCTTTGTTTCAAAGTTTCTAAATCTTCATGTCGTGCGAAAGCAGATGAGGTATGAATGATTTAGACTTTTTGCAGGGGTTTAGTGTCAGGGTGAACTATGAAACTAAGGGCCGTATGCAAGAACTTAATTAAGTGGATGCTTTGTTGACACTAGCGTGGACTTGCTTGCATCATCATAGGCTAAAAGGTGGAGCGATAGTGTGCTCGAGACCATACTATCGGCCCACTAAGCATTCACTATACTTTCTTGCATACCACCCTAAGTCTCCCAAACCTTATGCTGGGAGATTAAGATGAATAAATACAAAGATCTAAATGCTATTATAAGTTTAAAGACAAATCCCAAAGCGATAAAATTGATATAAGTTCTTATTTCACGAAGAGATCTCCTTCACATAACCTATTGAGACTAACCACACCTTTTAGCAAATTTAATTTTTTTTTACCATAAATATATTATATAGTAGGATATTGGTAGGAAAAAAGACCTTTCAGAGAGTAATTCCTACCGTGAATGAAGTATAGGTTGACATGTTGAAGTAAAGTTAGGAAAGACGGTACTGAAGAAGACTCTACACATTTTATTTACATAAATATGTTTATTTGGAAGTTTTCCAATTTACTGTAAACATACATTAAAAAAGGGCTTAACATTTTGTGAAAAGCCACGATGTCTTTATGCTTTAAGGTGTTGCCCGACTAAGAAATTCTTTGTTTCAAAGTTTCTAAATCTTCATGTCGTGCGAAAGCAGATGAGGTATGAATGATTTAGACTTTTTGCAGGGGTTTAGTGTCAGGGTGAACTATGAAACTAAGGGCCGTATGCAAGAACTTAATTAAGTGGATGCTTTGTTGACACTAGCGTGGACTTGCTTGCATCATCATAGGCTAAAAGGTGGAGCGATAGTGTGCTCGAGACCATACTATCGGCCCACTAAGCATTCACTATACTTTCTTGCATACCACCCTAAGTCTCCCAAACCTTATGCTGGGAGATTAAGATGAATAAATACAAAGATCTAAATGCTATTATAAGTTTAAAGACAAATCCCAAAGCGATAAAATTGATATAAGTTCTTATTTCACGAAGAGATCTCCTTCACATAACCTATTGAGACTAACCACACCTTTTAGCAAATTTAATTTTTTTATAGTTGTCACCAGTTATTTAAGATTCCCTCCCCTCTTCCCTTACTCTAAGGCAGAGGGGGCAAACTTTTCTCTCCAAATGTCACATAGACATTTTTAAGGTCTCTAATGAACTACATGTGACTAACATCTAAATTTACTAAATAATAAACTTTATTTTCACACAAAAATACATTTATTAGTCATATGACAAAGAAAGCAAATAAAATCTGATATGTCATAGCAAGCAACTTTCACTTCTACTTAGCTAAAAACATTGACCTATTTTAATTATAAATCCGTTAGAAAATATGCTAGACTAGGTAAAATGTTCATTTGAGTCATAAGTTATATCCAAATAAAATATAAATAACTTTTTTTTTACTTACTGTACATAGGTCTATATGAAGAGTTATTTAACGTTAAAAAAGCCAATATTATATAAGTGAGTTGGAGACATTTTTTATAAAATGCTAGAATTTGTATAAGGAATGTGGAATGATAGGAGGTTTCCCCATTTGGACATTAGAACATTATTGTTAGTTACTTTTAGTTTTGAATCTGAATACATGGTTTTTTTACTGTACATATTCAAATAATTCTAAAATGATTTAGATTCACTCTAGTTTTGAAATGGAAGGGAGAAGAACTGATGTATATTATCATAGTAAAATATGTCATTTCATAGGCCTTTGTACAAAATTTGGTGATAAATTTAATAACTACTAAACCATCAGATAGGGCTAATATATAAGGAAGGTAAGATGTCTGTATCTTTAATTTAAATCTCCCCTTCTTCATAATGTTAGTTACGTCACTGCTTGTTGGACAAATGCGCTAATATCCTGTTACTTGAAAGTTTTCATCGTTATGGCCTAATTGAGTTAATTATCCATAAAACAATTTAGGCTGAGAAATAGAAGATTTATCAATTTTAAAACAATATCATACTTTTTTTAAAAAATTATTGTTTGAACCAAACCTTCATGAGAATGTATTTTTATTTTATTTTTCAGCATGAAATTATTTTAACTCGCCAACTTCAGCACCACAACGTTTTACCATATTGCGCTTCTTTCGTAGTCGGCTCTGAAGTGTGTGTTGTGTCCCCTTTCATGGCGTTTGGCTCATGTCAAAACTTACTAAGCAATCATTTCATTGACGGTTTGCCAGAGTTAGCCATAGCACATATCATGAGAGATATTTTGCAAGGACTTGACTACATACACAAAAAAGGATATATTCACAGGTTGGCAATATATTTATATACTTTATTTTTATTTTAAAGATTTCTTAATTGTCAGCAAGAGTGCAAGAATTTGGGGTTTGTTGGTTGGTTGCTAGTAGTCAGCAAACAAAAGGTCTTCCGTTTGCTTGAACCTGTATCCAAATAGTGATGGGTTAAATCTGGGGACTGGCCCTCGAATCCTTAAGGATATTCAAGATTCAAAAATTTAAGAAAATTTTGGATTTGAGACTCAGATCCTTAAAAAAATAAAATAAATTTCACAACTATTCAAGTAAATTTTGTTTTAGAGCTCCAATTCTGCTTATTCTTGGTTCAAAACCATTTGTAATCATAGGATTAACTAAGCAACCAGGACCCAGACCAGTAATTTAGCACTTAAACTGAATGTAGGTATGAATGTTATAATGAATGGATTAGGTATAAGAAAAGATGTTAACATTTAGTTACTATTTATATTATTTTATTATATTTATATTTCCACTTATGTTTATCTTTTTTCCAAAATTCAGGTTTGGATTTGAGATTCAGGATTTGAAGGTAAATTAGAGATTTGGATTAGTAAAATAGTGGATTCGACCCATTTCTGGTTAAATCATTGCCCTTTAAAGCGTTACAGTGGACTTTTATGTTTATCTGTGGTAGAGGCCAGGCGGTAGGTGGTGACTGTTGGAGGGAGATATCATGGGTCTGGAGGGGAAGACATACGTCGCTGGAGGGGAAGGAGTTGCACACGTGCACGAGTGACTAGTAAACAACCAGAATATGACGATGTTGGTGGCGGGAAGTACCGAGTAGCCCTGGTTTTATCACTTCCTCCACCACTGAAAACTTGTTTGGACTTTCAAGGCCAAGCTTCACCACCTGCTGGCCGACCTGCTTCTAGAAACCGTTTCTTTACAAAGTACACAGTGAGGAGATAGATAGAGGTGTGAAGCCGAGAAATAATGGCCAGGCATAAAGCCAGAAAAGGGCAAAAACAGATATCCCTGGGCTTTCTTTGATGAGTAACTTGTTGTTACAGTTAGGTGACCTGGTGGTCTAGGGGTAAGGTGTCAGACTTCTGAGCGGGGGCTACAGGGTTCAATCCTCGGTCCCGACACAGATTTATCTGATTGCCAAACCCTTCCTTTACCTCTGACAAGACGTGTATTAATCACAACTTGTGAATGTGTGAAATGCCAGGCCTCCACCATGGTTCGGATTCCACGTTAAACTGTAGGTCCTCCATTTCATCTCACAATCACTCTACCATTACACATTAGCGTAAGTGCGTATAACCCTAATAGGTAATAAGATGCGGTGCTAATAATAATAATAATAATAATAATAATAACAATAACAACAACAACAATAAAGTTGTACTGCCATTTACAATCTATCATTTTTTGCTTGTAGTTTCACACTTCTGGATATTTGAGCCTAATTTTGGAGTTCTTTCTTTGGATTCTAAGTGACATTTTTACAAGCAAGCCACCAAAATAAGAAAGTCCTAGGCACAATAAGCACTCAATAAACCTATTAAAAATATATATTTGTAAATGATCTTGTTGAATAAAATTGAAAGTACCTATATATCAACTAATATCTACACAAATCTTATATTTGCAGAGCCATTCGTGCAAGCCACATTCTTGTGTCGGCATGCGGGCGTGCATGTTTGTCTGGTCTTCGGTACGCATGCCACATCGTTGAAAATGGCCGGTGGCAGCGCAACATACACTCTTTCCCGCTGAGTACCTCTCGAAACCTTAACTGGCTAAGCCCGGAACTTCTAGAGCAGGTCAAAAAAACTTATTTCTCATTATTAGTTTTAGATTCAAACTCCAGCATCCATGAATTGGCACCAGCATATCATGGTTTGAAGAGCGCAAGCTTTTTACCAATTATTGTTACTACTTGTTGTCAAAGAAAGGAAAAAAAACATTAAAATAATACCAAATCTCTTGTTAGTAGGCCTATAATGTAAAGTTTATTTCAACTTCCTCACTATTTGTTTACGTTCTGTAATTTTAATGGACCTTGTGGGAATTAAATATTTTTTTATTATTCTTACTTGATTTTAAAATCAACACTATTGTCATTTACAAATATTCTATTAATGTATCAAATCTAAGATATCAAGGAAAGACAGTTAAACTTTATCTAATTTAAATTTTAATTATAGTCCATGTTAAACATAATGTCCTACCTATGGCATAGCATAAAATCTAGCCGACTTTTAAAACGATTTTAACTTTTCTATAATAAAATGCCTAGATGTTTATTTTAGATATAAATGTAAATTAATTAAATGTCACATACCACCTGCTTCGATGGCCACATTGTCTAAGGCTTCACTCTAGTTTTAGACTATACTGCCGATGACAGGGAGATTGGGTTTTGAATCCCGGTCGAGTGTACTGAGGGTGGTTTTTCCCAAATGGTTTTCCAATCTTCCTACAGACAAATTCAGGTACATTTCATCTAAATTTTAACCTTTCTCATCCTTAACTCATTATAATTAGTACATATTCTTATTACCTGAACAGATGCAGAACAAAAAAAAGTTACATAACATACCTCAAGTTATATTATAAAAACAAGTAGGCCTAGTTGCCTAATGACTTAGAAATGTAATTTAAATTGTGATAGATCTAGTCATGATTTCAACATTATAAACATTTATTGTTATACAAAAATAATCATATTTTTTAATCCAAGTGTATCACATAATGATAAAGTGATAATTATCCACAGGATCAATCCTGATAAACGAATCAAATTAAATTAAGTATGGATCAAAAGGAATATATGCCATATAAGACATGGCTAAATGTTGTAGACGAATGTGTGAAAAAGAGAAACAATAAGAGATCATACATGACTCGGTGTAAGGATGTTGTTGAAGCGAAGGGAAGTATGCAAGGATAGGGAAGTGTGGAGAAAGTTAGTGAGGATGGATTAAGTACGGAGTTGTTTTTTGAGCTACATGCACAATTTCTTGCCTAGTGCATAAGGGAACAGCGTGATTATGTGTGTGTGTGTGTGTGTGTGTTCCCTAAGTTTAATTAATGTATATACTTACTAAAGAAGATTTTGATTAGGTACCTAGAAAAATGGAAAAAATAAAAAAATGAGTCCAGTTAGGAAGCAATACCTCAACAAATAAGTAGATTTTATATTCAATAGGTTAAATGCTGCGACCGTTTTATAATGTATCCTTAGATAATTATACATAATTGTATAAAAATGAAACACAAATAAAAGTAAAAACGTTAGCATACATCTACAAGCACTTACATTTTTGGTAAATTAAAATAGGCTACTTGCTTTTTTTTGGAGTGCAAAGGCAGTTTTCTGGTTAAGGTGACTTAATTTTCTACTAAGACCATAAATTATATATTAGTGAAAATTTGTTTCACCTACTACATTACAATGTATGGAAGGATTTTGATTTAGAATAGAACCAGTTTATTCTTTTAAGCACCACATGTTTTAACAAACCTAATTAAATTTACAATGAGTAGTATTACACTGTCATTATTCTTTTATACAAATTATTTGATGAAATAAAATAAAATTATGTAACTTTGATGATTAACAAAAAATTTTTTATTAAATATTTTTTAAAAATCTTTCATAATATTCAGTTTATAGAACATGCTCTAAGGCTATTTTTTCCCCCCAAAGAAAATGGCGAAATTTGAAAGTTTAACCTACGCACATAAAGCAGTTAAAAATATAACTGTCCAATATGCATTCAAACTACACACCAAGTCTATAGAATAAATGTTTTCTTTTTCTTTTATTTAATAGAGCAGCTTTAGTGACCAGATTTTTAAAAGTTTCATGGTCCATTCCTAAATATTTTTTGCCGTGATTGGTGTCTGTTTTTGTAATCACAAATATTGTACAAACTTTGAAGAAAATGGGATGTATTGTAGTGACTCACATTTTATCAAAGGTAGTGTCAACTCTTTTATCATATAATATGTTATAACATAAAATATTTTTTTTATGAAGGAACTATTATGTTGTCATAGCATCGGAATAGTTATTTTTGTAAATATTCCTTTTAGATAGAGGGTGTTCAAGTATTACGTAAGCACCTTAAGGGGAGAGCAGGGGTTCAAGCTTGGCTTATTTTTGCTGACAAGGGGTAAGGTGGGGGTCAAAACAATGTTTAACCAAACAGAGATAGCCGGACAAGAATGCCAAGGGCTACCAAGCCACCCCAAATGGATACATATTAATTAAAAGTGTTGAGACTTGGATTCAAGGACTTTGGTCATTAGATTAAATATAGTTTGGAATTTTTGTATAACTATAATAATTCATGTATTCATTAATATCACAGTTTTTAAAATCAAGTGTAGATTAAAATTTAAAATATGTATAGTTTTAAAACTTTTTTAAAATTCTTTAGCTGTTTAGTGTTTAGTACAATAAATTTAAATTAATTTCACAGCAATAATTATTGTGAATTATTTCGCATTATTAATTTACACATATACGTTAATAATTACCATCAATTTATAAATGGCATACAAAAATAATGATTATTCCTGTGGACAAATAAAAAAATCGACAAATATAACGTCAGCAAGAGGGGTGGGTGAGGGTTCGGGCGTTTAGTTACCTTTACTTACAAAGGTGGTATGGGGTCCAAAATTTCAACGAAAATATGTGCTTATCTAATACTTGAAAGCAGTTGCATAAATTAGGTATTAAAATACCAGAACAGTTTTCAACTTGATGTAAGTGATGGTGAAAATAAATACTAACCTGAAAGGAGTGGTGTCATACTTGTGAAATTCACTATGATAAAGAATGATGTCGCTGCACATTGCAGAACATCCATGGCTACAACGAGAAGTCTGACTTGTACAGTGTGGGTGTGACTGTGTGTGAGCTCGCTAACGGGGTGGTACCCTTTGCCGGCATGCCTAACACGCTCATGCTGACGGAGAAGGTGCGTGGGTGTGCCCCTCTGCTGTTTGACTGTACGACACTGCCTCTCTATGAAGAATTGGAGCCGAACCAGCAAACTCTGAATGGTCAGTAATGTTATAGTTCACTGATAATAATAAAACTAGACTGTGTTTGTCTTTTCATTGGAAAAGCATTATTTTCTTCATTCCCTTTTATATGTTTCTATCCACCATTCCTGTATCTTCTTACAAATATCATACAATAAGATGAGAAATTGATAAAAATAAAGAAAAAGGAAAAATTAACTAATAAGTGTAAATTTAATGAAGAAAGCTCACCCGAGGAAAGAATCCAATCCTCTCTTTTGTCCTAGAAATATTCAAACACACATTTGAACACAAATTTAGCAATATTTCGGCATTATTGCCTTTATCAAACAAAAAAGAGAAGAGGGAATAATACACTTTACGCAAACACTAAATTGATTAATTTTGAATTCAAAATGGAGTAATATAGTGTTTGTGTAAATTGTATTCTCTCTTCTCTTTTTGTTTGATAAAGGCAATAATTCCAAAGTATTACTCAATCTGTGCTAAAATTTGTGTTTCAACGTGGGTGTGACTATTTCTAAGATAGAAGAAAGAAAGAAGATGCCATCTTTGTGCAATGGAATCTTCTCACATTTTCCCTCATTCCATAGGTGGGCTTTCTTAATTAAATTTACACTTATTAGTTTATTTTTATTTTTCCTTTATTTTTATCAATTTCCATTACTATAGTATTATTTATCCATTGGGACACCTCGTAGTTAAAGAATAAAACTGGAGAGATTTTATACAAAAAAAAGTTTATACTATCATCCTGGCAACTAAAGTGAATGTCGCTAGTATTTGAGATCAGAATCTTGACAGTTTTGACCACACTAGGAGCTTAACAAGCGTTGTTTATGTCCAGTGCATCATGCAGACTCTGGGGTTGGCGATAGTGTAGCCAGCACCAGTAATGTGCAGTACAAGGCAATGCAGGAACGACGCTTCACCGAGGCATTCCACCAGTTTGCAGAGCTATGCTTACACAAGGACCCCGTGCTAAGGCCATCGGCCAATCAGATGCTTGCACACTCCTTCTTTAAGCAGTGCCGGCGTGGCAGTGCCACCGTCCCGGAGTTGCTCTACCCAGTCACACCAACATGTGAGAGGAGAGTCGACAGTCAAGGTATTGGAAACTTCTCATCCATTCGTTTTATTTCAGATTCATCATAATCATCAGCAACATCAACTGTTTCCAACCTGTGACCGGACTACTTAAGTAAAGTGTCGCCATCTTCCTCTTTCTGTTCACCTTTCTATTCTTCATTCTTCTCCTCTTACTCGCACATCTGCTCCTCTATTCTCTTTCATGGTCTCCCTTGTGGTCTTTTTTCTACATACTTCAAATCCATCATTTTCCTTAGGATTCTTTCTTTTTCCATCCTCATTACATGAACATACCATTTCACTAGTGCTTTCTCTATTATTTTATGTACTCCTTATACCCCAACTCTTTCCCGGATAGCTTCATTCCTAATCCTGTTTCTCTTGGTGACAATTAACATGCTCTCCATGGCCTTCACTTTACTTTTCTCTTTTACATCCATTGTCCATGTTTTATACTGCTTACATAACAATGGGTACAAAGTGTGTCCCATCTAGCTAGCACTTCTTTACACTTATATTATTTTATATATAAAAAAAAACTACTTGTATACGATTAGGGCCCACAAAGAATACAATATCTAGAGATAGGTTGAATCCACTGTTCCTCGAATCAGAATCATTTTATCTTCAAATAAGTGAATCCAAAATATAGTTTTATAAAACATGACATATCTTTCCCAAATTGGTATGATATATTTTTCAAATCTGATTTTATTTACATCACTTCTTTAATTATTATTATTATTATCATCACCGCGTTTTACTATCGGTTTGGGTTATATGCACTTATGCTAATGTGCAATTGATTGTGAGATGGAATGGAGGACCTACAGTTTAAGGTGGGATCTGAACCATGGTGGAGGCCTGGCATTCTCTTCTTTAGTTACTATATACATTAGAAACAATAAGTAAATGGTTTTTTTTACTATCCGTAAACTCACATTCACCAAAGTGCTAAATTAATATTAGGTTTATCTTAAAATAATGTTGGGCTTAGCCACAAATAAGCATGGTTATAAATTCGAATAAAACCATTTTTTTGATTGTTAATTTGAATTTTTTTCAAAGTCTTTAATCACTAATAATAATATCCTCAGGGAATTTGACAACTTTGATGATTCAAAAAGCTTATTCTTAGTGTATTTTATTTTAAAATTGGTAGTACTTTTATTACTCGACCCACAGATGACTTGGCCTCCATGTTAGCAGCTGAGAAATTGGCGGAACTGGATATTGAACCTGACCAGTGGGATTTCTGACGACTCTTCTGTGAAGAGTGAAGCCACATTTGTTTTTACTGTTATTTATGTACAGTGTGTCCCAAAAGTCACAAACTATATGTTTTAAAAAAAGTACTCGGGATCAACCCTCACTGCAGATATTAGTGCAGCCAGATGATTACATTTCTTTTCAACAAGATGAAACTGTTGTCAAAACACTTTATCAATTTTGACTGTGAATTCCATTACATCTCTTGACATGAATCCTATTGTACCAATTTTTTTATAAATATTTAGAAGTAAGCTAAACAAAGCTGTGGAAGAGGGAAAAAGAGGCTTATATCACATCAAAATATCGATCAATTTTTTTAATAAGATTTACTATTATAAACACATATTTTATGATAATTAAACTGAGTGGTACAACATCTTGTACCCCCTGAAATCCTTCATGTAACCCTGGGAGTAAGTGAGCCATAGCTAAGGAAACACTGCTTTAGCTTATTTGATCCGTGTATGTTTATTCTACTGTGGTACACCCTCTTCCCAAGTTTCAATGTTGGTGCCTTTCCTTTAAATTATTCTGGTCCTTTAAAGGTATTACTAGCGAGCACATCGGTATTAAAACACGCCAATGGATGGTTAATTTGTTGCAGTAAGGCTAGTCAATACAGCTCTGCAAAAATTTAATACCTATATAAATAATCTACAGGCTGATGCAAAAGTCTCCTTACATAGAACAAGTGGTGTTCTATATTCTCTTCATCACCCCACACTACATTATGTGTTCGATATGAGGACCATCCACCTCATTGAATTTGTCCACACACTCCTGCCAATCACGATGTACACACCTAAGCATGGGAGTTAAATTAGTGCACGGATCTAGAGTAAGTGTTTTCAGGTGATCTGTGTCTCGAATCTTCTCTTGGTAGACAATCCCCTTAAAAAAAAAAGTGGTCAGTTTTGGTGACCGTGCAGGCTACTCAACAGGACCATGTAATCCAATCCAGGAATGTGGAAACTGGAGATCCAGTTTCTCAAGCATGATGATAGCATCTTGCTGAAAGTATGTGGCAAAGTCACCGTCATCATTCAACACCATGGGCATAATCGTATCCACCAGCGTATGAATGACTATGTCAGAGAAGGGAATGTCCTTACCCAAAGTCAACACCATTCACAATCTTTCCCCACACACATTAACAGAATTTTTCTAAAACTATGTATCGAAATCATCTTTGCTGGGGTGTTGCAGCATTTGTATCTTGTATGAATACCATTGGTTCTTGTGGACACTCCGCTAGGTGCTTCTTTGGCTTAAACAACTTTCCAGGGATAGGTGTCTGGTACTCTTATTCAGGCTCTTTGTTAATGCCGCTAGCGTTGCCATGTCGGTTCTCTCGTCTGTGGCGGTTTTCAACATTTCCCGTTTACTGAAACTTCTCGTCAATGTGTCTTGGGTAATGGTAGCTCCGGGGCCATGCTTTTTATTAAATGTCTCTGCGAAATCGCAACAACTATCAGAACCGACTAGCAGAATGATCTCAATCCGATGTTTTTTTTTTTTACAAAAAGCTATCTCCCGTAAAAAAAAACTTAAATTTCTTATGTTCGGAAACTTTTTAATTCACCATGTACATAATTTTATGATTGTTCATTCAATTTAATATTTCAAATAATTGGTTATAGTTTGTATTACTATTAGAATAAGTATAAAACTAAATTCAGAAGAAGTCAACCTAAAACCAGACAAGATGCTTCTTTTATTCAACTTAAAATTATCCTTTAAAAATGATTGGTTGTGACTTTTGGAGGCCTATATTTGTTAATACTTTAATATTGTATATCTATTAAATTAAAGTTCATTTTATATGTCACTGTTGTGAATTTTTTACTTAACCTACTTGCCTTACATCATTGTTCCTATACCAATCAATTAAGGTATCAGTCTTACCTTGACTGATTACACCATGGCCCTATCTTATAAGATATACCATAGAGGAATAATGCAAGGTAAGGTACAATCCTCAAGTAATATTGTACACATTTTAAATTTAGAATGTGCAATATACCCTTGGTCTATCCTGTAAGGTATCATGCTTACCTTGCACCATTCTACTATGGTATAGGGTCATAGTATAATCCCTCAAGGTAACACTGCTATCTTTCAGGGTGAACGGTAAACGGAGTGTACACTTTTCTCAATCTTCACTTGTGCATCCCTAACTTAACTGAATAGGTTATTTATCCTTCATAACCGTTAACAAAGATACTTATTGCATTTTGTATTCAAAGACAAAAAAAAATCAAGTAAAATTTTCCTGCCTTTTTCTTTTAATAAAACAGCAAACCTGACTGACCTTGCGACCATTTGTTGTAGAAAGGTGACAAGGGTACAAGAACGTGCTCATTCAAATCTTAAGTGTCATCAAATTGTGATTGTGAATAACTTGTTTATGGTCATTGTGAAAGTTTTAATTTACCACGAATCTTGAGGCCAAGATTCTAGTCTTCTTTCAGGTAGTTCTCTTTTCACATTGGAGTTTTGGATCTTGGAAGGTGTTAAGTGATAACATTTTGAAAAATTTAACTTTATTTATCCTTTTGGAAATGTGTTTAGGCCTTAAGTCTTATCTAATTTCAATTAAATGTATACATCACCTCCAAAATATATTTTAGTGATTTATTCCCTTCTCGACAAAAAAAAAAAATGATTGGGCTAGATTTGATTTAACAACTCATAAAAAAAAAACTCCAATGTGTGAGCCAGCAAGAGAACTATACCGACCAAGTGGCGGCCTTTGTTAGTGATGATAGTGCCAACATTTGCAGATAAAGAGAGTGGTCAAAACAACGAACCCTCCAGCTGTTAATCTCAGGTTTTTTTTTAGACCGGAGCTGATATTTTTTCATTCAAATATCACCTTATTTGTCTTCATGAGACTTGAGTTTGACCCTGTTCCAGAACCCACTCCCATTCTGGAAGTGCCGAGGGTCAAACCTGGGACCTGTAGCTAGGAACTCTTCGACCACTACAAGACCATAGAGACATTTTACCACAAATACACTAGTTTTAAAAATTTCACAAAAGTAAATGCAAAGAACAATTCGTAAGCAATATTAAATGATATCATGCATGTAACCTGAACAGGTATTGAGACACACTGAAAAAATCCCATTGCAATATTTTAATTTAGTTTTACAGATCAGTAACGAAAGCTAGTTTTTTTTTTAACATCCATTACTGTTTCCAGCCTTTGGCCTGGGTCACTTTTTTTATTAATATTTTATTTTATATTTGCTTGCTAGGCCTGTCGTAGAATGAAAGCTAGTAATTATATATGTATATTTAACCAGTAATAATTTCTCTGCGTCATTTTAATTTATATAATTGTTCATATCCATTTACAAGAAACTCTAAAATGTAACATAACAGGCCACGCAGCTTTAAAATCGGCTCACGTTTCTCAATTAATTGGTTCAAACTGAGCTATTTAGTTCTGTTAAGGAACGTTTTACCAAACCGAAGTTTAGTGTAGTTTTCATAAACACACATAACAAGGTGCAATACCACAAGCATTTGAAAAGTTTTGACTGAAAACGTAGATACCAAATCAAATGTAGAAACTCTACCAATATTTCTCAAGCTTGACAAAGTTGTCCATCCATTTAGGAGCTTTTAAAATAGACCCTAGTGATAAAGATATGAAATATGGCTTATGAACACAATGATAGCATGTCAATGCCTATCTAATCTAGTGTTCCTAATGGACACACTTTTTTACTCAGCACCCTATCTTACTGTGTGTTTGGGTTATATACATATATATATATATATATATATATATATATATGCCTACGTACTAACTATACCAATGTGTTAGGGATTAGTAAGGTTGAATTTAGAAGTATACCCGCATTTGTGTGGAGTGAGAGTGGAAAACCATCAAGGGGGAAAAAACTCCTGTACACACGACTGGGTTTTAACCTTGATCTCCTTGTCATTGGCATTATAGTCTATTGTGAGTGTGACACCAAAACAGGTATACTAGCAAGTTAAAAAAAATAATCACTAATATGTTTTTGTGTAATAAAAACTAGAGAAATTGCAAGAAATAAATACAACCCCTCGAACGTAACTGTATTAGAGATTAAAGGATTCAAGATTTTTTTTAAATTCGAATTGGGATTTATTTTAGAGCTCTAATATTGTTTATTGGTGGTTCAGCTTCAACATAATTAGCTGTAAAAACATAACATTTAGTTAGTATTTATATTATTCGGTTATATTCCTATTTCCTCTAAAAGTTCATAATTTTTTTTCAAGATTCGAATTTTAGATTCAAAGGTAAATGAAGATTCAGATTTGACCCATTTCAACCGAGAAACAAATTTTTCTATTCTAAGAAAGCATATTGAGGCTTTCTTATGTACCAAACTATTTGAAAAATAAAACTCAAATTAATCGTCTCTGAATAAAATTGATGTAAAATGTTATCTCAGTTGTTTTTTTTCTGTTCCATCACCTAACGACGATGTAAGTTTGTTTGTTTAAATATTGTTACATTATTCTTTTTACTATGTTATGGGTTACATTCCACATTTCACTCAATCTAACTGTTATATTATCCAATATTCTTTACTAAGTCTTTAATTTTAATTTTATAGTTCCATGACTATGGTATGTAAAAATTGAGTACCGAAACATGTCGGATAACTAAGGTTCCAGTAATCCCCATCATACACTGGAACACTGAAAGGAGTAACAGGAACAGAAATCTCAGATAAGACTTAGATAGTTTAAAAAAAATTAGTGTTAAAATATTTTAGAAAGTAATTTGGATACTGGTACTTTTACAATTCAAGCAATCACCAACTTTTGAATAGTCATGTTTTAACTTGTTTTATTTTCACGTTCGTTAAAAACTAGTTTGTCAATTATTTGTGTATTATGTCATGTTTGTTAGTTTGACCAATTTGACTCATACTATAATAAATGTAGTCAAGGTAAATATTTTAAATATCAAAGTGTGTTAAGGAAAAACAGAAAAAATTGAGTATAAACAACTTGTAAAAGTGTTAGTAATTATATTTATCCTCAATATTCAATCTACTAATTAAATTAATTTGAACTCATACCTTTGTAATTTAATAACGACAATATCTAAGTCTTGGCTTGTATTATAAAACTGAACCAGGTAAATAAATACTTTAACATACTTATTGTAAACATGTGAAAAAATATTTTATTCAATGTAACTGCTAAGACTGGCTGAAGACTTATTTTACAAAGTGATAAGTAAGCACTGTAATAGAATAAATATATATTTTTTCAATACATTAAACAATAAATACATTTTAAATAATACTTTGCTATTTACAACACTTTTTAAATTAATGAATTGGTTAATTAGATCACAAAGAATACACACTAAACAGTGATTTTGTTTCCAAATTAAGACATTTTCTTTGATAAAAGTATAGTTTGGAGGTTTAACTGATATAATAGTGTGCTTAATTCTGACCAGGATTCAATCCTGACAAACTATATCAATTAAATTTATATTCTAACATAACATTAGCACCTCCCTCCTGAAACCAGAGGTTAACAACTCTGTGATGTATCAATAAAAAAATTGGTAATAAAACTTAAAAGAATGTGGAACTCTTATTATCTGATGCATAGTTTTTTTTGTGCCATGTTTTACTACTCGTTCGGGTTGGGCGTGAATGTAGTAATTACACTAATGTGTTAGGGATTAATAAGGTTGAAATTAGAGGAAGAGTACCCGCATTTACACGGAGGGAGAGTGGAAAACAATTTTGTAAAAACCACCTTCAGTACACCCGACCAGGAACAAACCTTGATTGTCCTGTCCATGGCATTCTAGCCTTGTGCGAGTTTAGTGCCTTAGACCAGCGGTTCCCAATGTGGGGTGTACGTACCCCCAGAGCACAGACAAGTAAGAAACAGACTCTCAACTTTACGGGGGCTTAGCTGCGCTCCTTTTGCCAGCTTGAGTCTTTCAACACTGGTCTTCGTTAGTGTCACTGCTGGGTGAAGATAGGACTAACAGCAGTGATCCTTAGTGTTGAAGGACTCAAGCTGCCAAAAGGAGCGCAACCATTTTAACCTGGAGGTTGAGTGTCTGGGTATATTATTTGTCTATGCCCCAGGGGAACATGCCAGGAAGTTTGGGGGTACACGGAAATATTCAAATAATGGCAGAAAGAGCTAGTTTACATTTGCCAGCAGTGTAAGAAAGACAAAAGATCAGTCAAAAGTTATCAAATTAACTCAACAATATGGCGAGGGGCGGTTCAGGTTTTCTTCTATATTTGACGGTGAAAAAAAGATTTCAATTCCAAACATAAAATAGTTTTATAATTATTATAATAAATTAATCAAATGTGTTAGTTTTAGTGTAACTTTTGCTTTTTGAATGTAAAAATATAATTTACCTTATTAATACTATGTTTTTTAATCCCATTATTATACCATTTTGCTAAAACTTTTAGCACAATTTATGGAAATAGGCTGCCAAGGGGTACGCGAGCAAAAAAAGGTTTGGAAACCGCTGCCTTAGATCACGCGGCTAGCGAAGCGGGTCATAAATTGTTAATTTGAAACACACTGCTGAAAATATCACAACATACCCGGTTATTTTTGGTGTGTCATTAATTTACATTCATCCTAGCTTCACAGAAGAGATCAATAACCAAATACTTGAACCCTTTACCCTTTTAAAATATGAAATCAAGCATTAAATATTAAAAATAAATCACATGTAATATAAATATTTTAGACAATAACACCAACATATACAAACAGCTAATTTATATGCGTGATTGACACACACCCTTTTTTGTGCTTTTTTATCAGGGCACTTCAGAATACACACACACACTGGTTATCTTGTTATGAAAAACGTGTGCTTAATACTAAAAGCAATAGATGCCTACGTGGATTGTAACATATTTTGGATAGCAGGAATAATGGCCAGCACTTAAAATCACTTTGTGATTACTAAAATTCAGTATATTTAGCCAACAACAAGTTAAGAATAGAGTAGACACATACAGTCCAATTATTGTCATAAGATATATTATTTATTATTATAACCAAATTGTTATAGTTATTTTATAGGTATTGATAATATCTATCAAAAATGACAGTTGCGGATCACATGACTTGACGTATGAATACATGAAAGTAAATATTAACTTGTATAGCTGCAAGATAAGGTTCTTCATATTAAAATTGGACTGTATCATGAACATGGTATCCATTAAAAGAGTTATAGGTGTAATAAAATACAAGGTATGGACTCAGAATAAAAACTTGAGTAAATAAAGTTGGGGAACACAATAATGATGAAAAAACAAATCGGCTAACTGGACTTGTGAGCATATCTCAAAAATATGGTAAGGATTAAATATTAGGTTTGATACTGTTTTAAAAATCTCGACAGCGAGTATTGTCTAAAATTCCTTTGATTTGTTATGTTTAAGTGTACAGAGATTTCCAGGTATTTCTGTGAACACTTTTAACAATGAAAATCTTATACTAAACTCATTCAGATTATAAAAAAAATTGTTATTTAACCTTAAAATAGATTTAACAGTATAAAATAACCACTAACACCACAAATTAATAAGCATTTGAAAAATCAACCAAATATATTTCTTATATTATTGCATTTTTGTATGTATCTACTGCAATGATTGAAATAAAGTGCACTAAGCTAGTTATAATATATTAAAGAAATATAATGCAGTTGTAGAAAATGAAGCACAAATAAAAAAACAACAAAAAACACTAACACATAATATTTAGAAACACTTCAATGTTTTGATGACACATGGCATCCTCCTTGAAAGGTAGTAAACTGGAGAGGAATTTATAATTTATATTTTGAAGGCTGTAAGATGAAAAAAGAAAAATGTGAAATTTAAAATTGTTCATTCTAAATTATGTCAATGTAAACATATCTGAGACTATATAAATTAATATTGTAAGCAAGTGCTCGGTCTATTGAAACTAAAAATGGATATAAATTATGTAAAGTTTTCAGTACTTTCATTGTTAGAAGTAGGGAAGCAAAAATTAATTAATAAGTTTTTTAAACGTCTCAACAAAAGTGCCTTATTTTCAAATATCTTGTTTTTTTAAAAATAATTATAGGTTTCTTGAATTTAGTTAAGAGGTTTTGTTTAACCACATATTACTAAAAAAATATTATATCAATCAAGACAATGATCATAATTTTAATTCTAAAAATTGGTCAAACACTGCAAGTATTGGATAAAATATTATATCTGAAAACCAATATATCATTAATAAAATAATATGTATCATGGATGTTATATATGAGCCTGATATGTTGCTTTAAGAAATACACAAATGGAAGCATAAATTTTATATTAAAAATACATATTATGTCATTTACGTCATCACAAAAACCCCTAAACCATGATGTCTAAACCCAAAAATAGATTACGCCAGGGACACTTAGGTATGAGAATACTAATTAAATTCGAATAACAACAGTTCCCTCCTGTCTTGTTTTTTCTAGCACCGCATCTTACTACCTGTTCTGACCTTTGTACCCCTCTATAGTAGTTCGAATGGAATTTACTGTTCAGTGTGTCTGTAGCTTATAAGAGTATTGTGCGTTTTGCTATGAATGCTTTCAAAGTGATCATTTGTTTCATACATGAAAAAACTTTAGATGAAAGCGAAGTAGTTGCTAAGTGCAAAAGAGAGGTGTATAAACTCTTCGAGCATTTAATGTCAAAATAATAATAGACTAATGTTTCTTGAATAAATTGGACAAATTGCATGCGTTTCAAAAGCGTTTTAACAATGAATAAGTAGTGATGTGTTTCCACAGTCCTTGCTGTCGAAATCGCTGCGACCAGATACGCCAACGTTTGGTTTCAAAAATCATTGCTTCCTATGCAGTGAAAAAATAATTGAATAATTTGCAAGAAAGCAAATAAAAACCGACAGCTACAATAAATGGGGTCAAATGATAGTTAATCTTAGAAACCTGTTTTGGATTTTGTTGCGGTAAATGTGAACTACCATAATGCATGAAATTTTTTTTTTACATTTTAGCATCGCCTTGATTAATGTGGATGAAGTGATTGATTGAGCAGTTACTTTTAAATTCTTAAAGCATGTAGCTCCATATATCATTATGTGTTTTATGTTTCTTTTTATAAGGAAATATTTCCAAAAATTAAAAACAATGTTTAGTTGTGAAAGTTGAAGAAGTTAGAAGTGTTAAAAATGTAAGAAGATAGGAAGAGAAAAATGTGTTTGTCCCTATCTAGACTTGATCACTTACTTTACAGTTATGTATCGAGTATGAGTATTGACAGTGAACTTAAGCTCAAACTTAAATATGCACATGTCCCTAATATTGATTAACATAGTTGATCTAAAACAAATTTAAGAATGTGTTACTCACTTCAGTGGCCAAATGGTCTAAAACGTCACCCTAGTATTAGACTGGCCCATTGATGGCAGGGAGATCGAGGTTCAGACTCTGGTCAGGTCTACTTAGGGTGGTTTTTACTAAATGGTTTCTCACTATTCCCGGGCAAATGCGGGTATTTTTCTTTTAAAATGCTGCCTTCCCCATCCCCACCCCATTAGAGTAATTATCATATATGAGTATAACCCGAACAGGTAGTAAGACGGCGATAAAAAAGGGTTTTTCCAATAACTTTTTATAAACATCCATTTCCTTTATTAATTTAGAGTTGAGGAGACACATTTGTGTGTTTATACACTTACATTTGTAAGAGACACACACTTATCCTTGTTATTAATTACACACATGATCAAAGATGAAGCAAGGGCATGTTATGGCATGGCATGGCATGGTATGGGCATGTAATGAGGATGGACAGGAGAGGTTGCCAAAGAGAATGATTGAGATGAAGTAAGTAGGGAAAAGAACACAAAGAAGACCCAAGAAATAAATGGGAGGAGCAGATAACAGAAAGTGTGTATGTGAAAGGAGAAAAATGGAAGCAAATAAAGGAGTAAGAATGGTGGAAGGATAGAGGAAGATTGAGGCATTTTACTAAACTGACATGGCCACAGGTTGGAAACGAATGATGATGATGAAAAAAATAATATGATGACATTCATTGGGAAAGTCATATTATGCATGTTCCTCATCTTCAATGTGCCTTTTTCCATGCATAAAATTATAAACTTCATTAGTGATGAAAGTTTTTACATAAAGTAATTACATTATATAGTTTATTGTGATGCAATCCCTTCACTAGCCTTGTTAAAAAATTCAATACACTTCATTGGTCAACATTAGTTATACTGAGAGTTTCATTGGATTTTGGTAGAGGGTGTTTTTTGTGGGAATTAACTATCACAGTTTCCTAAGCAACATATAAAACATACTTTACTTTGAGGTATATTTTCGAAAATGTCAAAACTTAAAAAAATACTTTCGCAAACATACAATCTGTATGCAATCAAATATTTTAGAAGACTTTCCACGCATAAAAAATGTTAATCGAGTCACAGAAACTAAACAACACACTAAGAGTACACCTTAGTAAAATATAAAGCAAATGTTTAGGAAGGTGGATCTAGGAGAGCGCGTAGATGCCACCGTAGGCTTGATGCTAGTCTTTCAATGACTGGCATGACGTGCAGTTGCGCATGGTCTCGGGATGGTAACGCTCTATTTGTATCGTAGAGTCGTGGATATCTAACTTCTTCCTAAGCAGCCTCTGGGCTTGCACCAGGATACGATCAGGATCAGTCGAATGACCTGTAACAATCACAACCAAAGGGTTCGGGTTAGAAGTAAGGATGGGATCCTAGAATACTCAAGGATATTAGAGATTTGAGAAAATCTTCAGATTTTAGATCTGAAAAAATAAGAATACATCTTATTTAAAAAAATCTTTGGTTGGAATTTGTTTTATAACTCTGGTACTGCTTAAATATTGGTGGTTCAATCCCTACCTATTTATAGAAAAAAAACAACAATTACAGAGACCAGACCATTAATTTATCACAACTGAATGTATGAATGATTATAGCAAAAAAAAAAAAAAAGTTAAATTTCTATTTCCTCTTTTGTTCATCATTTTCCCTAAGATTCGGAATTCATAAAATAGTGTCTATGACCCAACTCTAGTTATAAATAATGAATCTTAGCAAAAAAATTACATTTTCCCTATATTATTTTGTTATATTTCTATTTCCTCTTCAGCTCATCATTTAGAAAAAAAAAATTAATTCAAATTTGAGATTTGGATTCATAAATAGCGTATTTGACCTATTTCTAGTTAGTTAAATTATTCTATCGCATGTTAATATTTGGGCGTAGAGTGTCAGTTGGGTGTTTATTGGTATCCTCTAATGTAACCCGTGAGAATGGCATTTGATTACTAATCGAGAGCACTGATGACTTACGCATGTTTTTCACCTCATTGCAGTTTTCCATCTGCCCTAAAGTTAAATCCTGTTGCATTAACTATATATTCCTTTTTGTTTGTATAAAATAATTTATTTACGTCATAAAAATCCATATTTCCTAATTTGGTGGCTGAATGATCCAAGGTGTCAAGCTCGAAACAAGCTGGCCTGCCCATAACAGGGAGATCAGGGCTCGAGTCCCAGACAGGTGTGTTGCGGGTGGTTTTTCCTCATTGGTTTCCCACTCTTCCTATATGAAAATATGAGAATACTTGTCCTAAATTGAACCTTCATCGTCCCTAGCAAATTACATTAATTAGTAAATATGCTTATAACCTAAATGTGTCGTGTGACACCATTACAAAATAAAAATAAAAAATAAGGATAGCTTGAAAAACACTAAAGCTTATAGTGAAAAAGGATTATTTCCACAAATGGTATTTACACTGATCTTAGTGCTAGTGCTCAAACTAATTGCAGCTTAAACCGCCCAAAGTGAAAGAACAGAATCTAACTTTGCCAAGGGAGACCGAGATTCAAGCTTGGTCACCTGTATTTTAGTCATGGTCAAAGTGTTACCAACATTATACCAGGCCAGTGGACATAGTTTTACAAGACTCCTCCTCGACGAAACAACTTGTTTATATTCCAGAAATGTAATATTTCACAAGTAAACGTACTTATGGCTAGATGCACCGCCAGAGCGTATCTGGTAGCTGTGAGACTCCAAACGCGGAGACTGTGTACATTACTAACTCCGTCTAGTCCATGGAGTTTGGTCAGCACGTTGGTGTAGTCCAGTTTCGGGGGAAACCCCTCCATGAGGATGTTGAATGTCTCCCCTAGGATGGGGATTGTCGTCACAAGGACCATCCCGGAAAAGGCAAACGTGCATATCGGGTCCACCAGCTTAGCTTCTGGCTGCCGATACAAACGTTGGTGTTAGTGTGAATTGAAAATAATGTATTTAGTGGCGCATTTCTAAAAATGTACATTTCAGTAATTATGAGCCTGGCACATCTTGTACATCCTCCTACAATACAAACAAATGATTTACGAACCCGGCACATCTTGTACATCCTCCTACAATACAAACAAATGATTTACGAACCCGGCACATCTTGTACATTCTCCTACAATACAAACAAATGACATGAACACTGCACATCTTGTACATTCTCCTACAATACAAACAAATGACATGAACACTGCACATCTTGTACATCCTTCTACAATACAAACAAATGACATGAACACTGCACATCTTGTACATCCTCCTACAATACAAAGAAATAACTATTAATAACCCTGTACATCCTCTTTCATTCACACTAATATTATTAAAAAATGAAAATTAGAAAAATCTTTATGTCTAAGTTTCAAATAATAATAATTTACTAAATCCCAGTGAAAAGAAATACTTTTTTTACTGAATCTAACATAATTCCTGAAACCATGTGCATCCCATCTTCAAATGTTTCATAGTTATTAAGCAATAGTATACATACAACTTTTTTTAAGGGAAAAAAAGTCGTTTTTGAGAAAATGGTCACCATAATATCGATAACCAATTTTTTATATCTTGTTTTTAATACAGCCAGTTAAAATCTCATATGAAACCTTTCCAAAAACACTTGAATCACTTCTATAGGTGCCAGTGCTAATGCTCAAACTAATTGCAGCTTAAACCGCCCAAAGTGAAGGAAAAGAATCTAACTTTGCCAAGGGAGACCGAGGTGCAAGATTGGCCACCTGTATTTTAGTCATGGTCAAAGTGTTACCAACATTATACCAGGCCAGTGGACATATTTTTACAAGACTCCTCCCCGATGAAACAACTTGTTTATATTCCAGAAATGTAATAGTTCACAAGATGGTGACAAAATTGGTCGAAATCGCAAACTTCATAAATAAAAAAAATATGGACATGACATTTTACATATATCTCAAGTGGTTCTTTAAATTTGCTAAATAAAAAAAAAGTGAGGTTGAAGACCTTGTTGGCTTGACATGGAATGACCCTTCATTAAAAAATGCTAAAACAAACCATAAAGTAAAAAATGAGCAAAATCTAATTCAAGATACCCTCTTTACTTAATCTATCAAGTTTAATTCTTTCAGTGTAGGAAGAATATGTTTTAAACTACACTCAAAGTCTAGCCTTGATCTAAATAACAATACTGATATAGTTTCTGTCCTAGCAGGTGTATTAAACTTGTTCAAACATACAAGCTGTACATTAGGGGGGAAAAAAAAGTGAAGCTGCTACATTTGAAAAAAATTCATTATTTATTTAGTCCCCAGTTCAAGTCATAAAACTTGATTTAAAAATTCTTATTATTAAAAAAAAACCAAATTAAGATTAACCTATTCCCCGGATAGGTAGTAGATGCGGTACTAACAAAAAAAATAATTAAATAGAATTTTAATATTTATTCTATTTTATAACAGGAATATGAAAACTTTTAATTGCAGTAAGATTGTGAATAATAATATATAATAATAATAATAATAATAATAATAATAATAATAATAATAATAATAATAATAATAATAATAATAGTAATAATAATAAAGTGTTTCCAGCCTGTGACCGGGTCAGTTTAGTAAAATGCCGCCCATACCATCTCACCCTTGCCTCCTCTCCTATCTCATGTACTCCCACTATTTCCTAGGTAACTTAATTCCTAATCTGGTTTCTCCTCGTGACAGCTAACATGCTCCTCACAAACTTTATTCCTATGTACTCCACTTTTCTAGTCTCTCTTACATTCCCTGTCCATATTTCTGGTGCATGTGTGACAATGGGTACAAAGTACACCCTGTACAACATTTCCTTACTTTTCAAAGGCACTTCTCTCATCCATTAGAGGTCTCTTACATATCTATAGACCAACTCCCCCTGCTGCTTTAAATCACTTTAATAACTGATTACAAATGTGTGTTAGTAAATCGCAATCTCTCGGTTGTTTGTTCCTTATAAGAGAAAACAACTGTGCACACACACTCATGTGCTATTAAACATCATACATATATGGCGTGTAAATTAAAAATAATAATTGGTAATTAATCTGTGGCGAGAAAAGATTTTTTATCCTAAATAATTACCCACTTGAAAATGTAACATTCACAAATGGCGTATTTCTATAACGTTTATAAAATGATGAATCAGGTTGCACTGTATGTTAGTTCATCAAAAGGTCCTTGGTTTGCATGCCAGGTGGTCAAGATGAAAAGGAAATTATAGCTCTTTGATATAGATAATATTAATACTAACAAAACAATAATAATGACTATGGTAACACAAGTAATTATACAGTTCAAATAATAAGTATGATGCCATTATAATGTATCAAAGTTTAGCATTCAAGAAACCACAATGGCAAAGAAAAAAAGTATTGAGGCAGTAAGAGTGAAGACTTGGACATATTTGCTTTTACCAATGAACCCAAAAAGTGTTTGGTATGTCGATCATATCAACAGCAAAACAATATTTTATTAGATTAGTTGAAAGATTTTCACAAGTGGAACAATGTGGTTTATCTCAACATCCATACTCGGCCTTGAAGATATAAAAGGGATTTCCGAGTGATTAAGTTATAAAAAAATAGATTGTGATAAAAAGTGTTGAGCCATTATTTGCTAGCGATTTGGATGTCTCAATTATAACAAACTGTATCGGCCTTGGTTAACTTTAAAATGAGCACCATCCTTTGTTAACTGGAGCAACCTGCACCACTCCTTAGTTAACTAGAGCAAATCGTACAAGCCTTAGTTAACTATTAAAAAAATGCTTCCCCATAACCAAATCTTTCCTCACATTAATTGACATGAATTTAACACTAAAACAAATGGATTCATGACTACTATGTTAAAACCATTGGCTGGTTTATATTTACAAGTGTGAATCTCATCATATCAATATATTAAATATATATTACCCACCTCGGTGGCGTAGTTGGCTAACGCGCTAGTTTCGTGTTGAGCCAGACTGCCGAGGATGGGGAGATCGTGGTCCGAATCTCAATCGGGTGAACTGGGGGTGACGGGTTTTCCTTAATGGTTTTACACTCTCCCTCCATGCAAATGTGGGTTCACCTCATCTAAATTCAACCTTCACAATCCCTAACCCATTCACGTAATTAGTACATAAGTGTAAAACCCGAACGGGTAGTAAGACGCGGTGCAATAATATTAATAAATAGTAATAATTATTGACCTTTTTTTTCCCTCCAAAGAGTTAACTTACATAAAATTTGATCACGAGTGCGGCTACAAGAACCCCTACACTCTGAATGAAGTCCCCAATGACATGGATGAGAGCAGCCCGCACGTTGATGTTGGTTATGGATGTTGCTTCGTGGGAGTGACCATGCGAGTTACCATATGAGTGGCCATGTAAGGCACTCCTCAGACATCCACAGGTGCCATGCAAGACAACTCCCATACTGAAGGTCACAAAGACAACCCTCCAAGAAATAAGTTTTAAGCTCGACAGGGACTTTACAAAGGGTTTAAACTATTACTAGGAGATTACATTAATTGCATTTCTACTCGAATGGTTAGGTGGTGAAACATACTTTACTCTAACCTAGGAGAATGAGGTTTGATTCCCGACTTGGAGGAAAGAATTCCTTCCCCCCACGTCTGTCCCCAACTGTAATTTGAGAGGAGCAATAAAATAAGTTATTGCTTACACGCAGTAGATTAGACTGCCAAAGATGGGGAGATTGAGGATCGAATCTCAGTTGGGTGTACTGAGGGTGGTTTTTCATAAATGGTTCTCCCCCCCCCCTTCACACAAATGCGAGTACATTTCCTAGAAATATAACCTTCCTAATCCTTAAAATCTTAGTGTAATTAGTAAATAAGTGTATAACCAGAACGGGTAGTAAGACACAATGGTTAAAATAAAATGCTTACAAAATATTGACGATGACTCCAACAGAAGATAAAATAATCATGGTGTTGGCATCAATGGTGAAATCTTGCTGCATTACACGCAGTGATGCCATGTATATGAATATTCCCACCATCACCCATATGATGGCGACTGAGCCTAAAGCCCCCAGCACCTCTGAAATAACAAGGAACCAAAACAATAACAACCGTTGCAATGTAGATAATAAGAGTGTTTGTATTTAGCAGGTGCAGGCGGCGAATAAGAAGGTGGGGTGTCAATCTTGCGTTAGTTTGGCTAATAATTTTAAAAAAAATGTTGAGTTATAGAGATGTGCAATAATTAAAAAAAACTTCAATTTTGCTTCGAATATCAATTGTCAGCTTCAACAATTACGAAGCTTTGCTAGTAAAAATATTGATAGTTAAAATTATTCAATTTATGGTCAATTATTGCCATCCTGAGATGCTATGTAAATTTTTAATTAAAATACATATGGAAAAACCTGAAGTAATAAATTGCATGTTGCAATGGCTGGGAGTACAGGGAGTACATGAGATATTAGGGGAAACAGTTAATGATGATGATTTTGACTATACACAAATTGTGGTTACAGCCCAATTTTCATAACAAAGGCTTGTTAGAAAATATACACTTTTTTGTGCAAAATGTATGATAATTTACTTACCATTAGTGTTAATTTATGGATACTAGTAATATCAATCTAAAATGACAGTCGCAGATAACACGACTTGATGTATGATTATATGAGAGTAGATATAATAGCTTTTATAAATGTCAAGTAAGTTTCTTCCTACAAAAAATGTACTTTACAAAGCCACTTTCTATATTTATAAAATTACCAGCTCTGTGAAACCCAAATGAAAATTTCTTCGTAGGTTGTCGTTGACCAACCCAGATTGCAAACAAACTGACTAAAAAGCCAATCAGGTCAGCAAACAAGTGAGCTCCATCAGTCATGACAGCTATGCTACCTGCGAAATAGCCGCCAATAATCTCCGCAATCTAAGCAAAAATAAATAACAAATTAAGCACACGTTAGATAAAATACACTTTATACTTACCAGTATACTGCTTCAGCAGGAAGTCTTATATGTAGTTTATAGTGTGAAATAGAAACTTAATTTATTTTAGAGTCAGGTGATTTAAATACTGTATTACAATTTTAAAATTCTAATGAAACTAAATTTTTTTGACACGCTTTAGTGTTGATTGGCTATTAGCAACCAATGTCATTTTAATATTTTGACATATTGTTATTATTTTATTTTTATTTATTTGAGGCATTTAACATGCACTTTCTGAAACAATTGATTACATCAGCACACGATAATGTCTATCAGCCAGAGCGCAAGGGCCTACCAATATTGCTGGGGAAGGTTTTTTCACACACCTTACAGGGTTCTTTTACATGCCGCAATTTACATGAGACCGACGGTTTTTTACTTTCGCTCTGAAGAAAGTTGTACTATGGATTTTTATTGCTCAAGAAATATATATCGACCCTAACTGGGTTCGAACCCACAGACATCAGGTCTTGACTGAGGCGAAAATTTTACCTTGAAACCACAGAGGTCAAATTTGGCATATTTGTCAGTAGGGAACTGTCAAAATGTATTCAAAGATAAAAATGTAAACTAAGTAGTTACCAACCAAAAGTACTAGCAATTTTTTATATTGTGATTTGTTCTCCTTTTTTATCATGTGTTTAAATAATGTTTAAAATGCAGCTGTGAATAGCACTGCCTTAACAATGAGTGTTGATAAGCTGAGTATAATACATCATTATACTTTAGTACTGACACTTTGTGCATTAGTGGTTGAATGGTCCAAGGTGTCAGTCATGCAATAGACTAGACTGTCAGGTAGCGAGTAGATTGGATTTTGAACATGGTCACGTGTCTTGAGGCTGTTTTTTCCTTAAAGTATTAGTTTCCCACACTACCTCCACACATTTGTAGGTACAGTTCCTCTAAATTCAACCTTCATCATCCCTACCCAATTATTGTATATATGTATATAGCCCAAGCGGGTTGTATAACACTGCACACTTCTTCATCATCAACTGTTTCCAGCTTGTGGCCGGGTCACTTTAGTAAAATTCCTCATTCTTTCTCGCCCATCTTCCCCCAAAAAGCGGTGCTAAATTATTATTATTATTATTATTATTATTATTATTATTATTACTATCTTGTGTTATGTATATAGGCTATAGAAAAGTTCTGCGACTATACATTTTATATTTCATCGTCAGTCTTATTAGGTACCTACAGAGTTATTCCAGTTTAAATAGGGCCTACTTAGTAATTAAATTCTAATAATTGTTTTAGGGTACTTAATTTCTTAGAGATTGTTTGAAAATAAAATAGAAAAAAACTATTTAATATTACTATACCATGAATAAAACACAGAGTATAATAACCACGAGTAGCTGTTTCAAAACTCCATCATTGTGCGCTTTTGATACTAGTGTGTGGCAATGGTCCGTGTCATCACAACCGGCTTCTGGATGGTCCCCTTCCTTGAAAAAAAAAAACCATGATTTTATAAGGTTGTCGGTGTTTACAAAATATTTAGTCATATATAAATTAAGGAATAATAGATGTCAATTTAAAAATCCATTTGGTTTGAAAGTACTTTTGTGTCACTACCATTAATATTTCAAACAATTACAGTATTTTGTCTTGAAAATGGCCGTGTTTAATTCAGATGGTATTTTAATAATGAGAAAATGCAAAGAGGTTACTTTGCTTTAGCCCCTTTAAGAATGCCTTTGTATTCAACTGTGGCAGTGCGGCAATCCCAGCCCCTCCTGTGGAGGTTGTCAAGGCCAAGGGGCTTCAGCGAGTAAAAGCTAAGAAAAAAACACTTAAAAAGTACTTTAAAAGCTTTTAAAACAGTTAAAACTGGGTGACAATTTGAAACATAAACTAGTGAAACCAAAAAGACTTACATTACTATAACCCAGCAAGGGTGTGTCAGCTCCATCGCTTGGGCTAATTGACTGCTGATGAAAGAAGAAAGATTGTGCAGGCGAGTAACTGGGTAAGGGACCGGGACCATGTCCATTGCTCTCATGTGAAACCATCCTCTCCTCCCAGTCATGAGTTTGAAGCCCTGGGTCAAGAGCCAGAATATGAGAGGTATTTGATAAGGGGCGACATCTCACAGAGAATGTAGCAGTATCATCAGAATTGATGAGTAATTGTCTTGAATTATCGTCAGCTAATAAATTGTTCTCATCATACATATTTACGAGTCCAGGATCATCGAAATATTTTGCCATTTTAAAATTAGAATACTTTTTTTTTACATTAAATATTATGTAAGCAACTTTCGTATCTGTAGGCTTGGTTGTATTGACACAATATTTGCTGTAGCTAATGTAATGTTTGTGAAACAAAATGACAGGTGGTTTGGAAAGACTAAATGTAAACGCATTAGCATTGTAGATAGCGAAATTTATTTTGGTTTAAAATGCATTGCTCTTATCGCTGTAAACATACTTTTTAACAAATTCATATCACAATTTGTATATTTCTTATTAGTTTGTCTTAATTAATTTACAGACGATATAGACAAGATACAAACTATCAGAGCACAGAATTTTTTTTGAAAGTTGAGCCATTAAGTACGTTAATATATTATTGTAAAATAATTGTGACAAACAGGGGTTTAGCTATTAAATTGATGTGTCTACTCTATCAAAATAGTCCCAGAAAATGGCCTAGGATGTCGGAGATTTAAAATAAATAAATAATAAAAAACTACAAACTGTCAAACAAGTATAAAAATACATATCAAAATGAATAAAGTTTTAATTCAATTGACACTCTTCTTAATCAAAGATAACAATTTTCAAGCCGTGTGCTAATTTTGGAACATGAACCAGAATTAATTATTAAACTCCAGTTGAACATTGTATGGCTTTTGTAGGATACAGTGCATTCTAGGATTTGGGTTTATTACTAAATATATATAGTTTTACACACTAACTTAATAGTTTTCAGAGAATTCATAAAAATCCTTTGTTTTTTATGTATTATTAAGATAACCCAAACATTTTTGTTTAAAAAAAATACAATTTTAAAATGCACTATAATGAGTATATAATTTGGTAAAAGATGTTAGTAATAAAATTCAAAAAAATCTTTGCGGTTGGTATTAAATTAATCAAGGTATTTTTTTAAAACCGCCATGTTGCAATTTGTTCCAAACACAATCTTTTATCCATAGTTTCGACTATCGCGCTCTATTAAATTAATACAAATTGAGATACTTTTAAAGGTTAGTTCAAGTAGATTTAATCCAATTCTGTTGTCATTATTGATTAATTTAATGTGAATAGTTTGAAGTTCGTTCTAATTCAGATTAAGTTTAATATAAAATAAATATGTTAGCGTATGAATTGCTGGCAGTACTTAACTTGAGATGGGCTAAAGTTACATTTGATTTGCGGTTGCAATTAATTAAATAGTTAAATATTCATAAATAACTCATTTTTTGAATAACATTAAATTAACAGACTATTAAGCTATACTTTATAAAACAGTTCAAAGTTTTGCACAATTGAGTTAATGAGTTATCAGCAAATGTAAATCAGAGTCTGCAATCTCTGCCTATATATGTAAGGTCTTTCACTTTTATTACTTTGGATTGGGATAGCGACCCTGAGTATCATATTATTTCAAACGTAGAGCAACATTTGATTAGCTTCGACTTTAACTACTACCGGTCTAGTTTGGCTGGCTTAAATTAGAAACATAGGCATACACTTCTTAGGTAATAAACCATTGTATAATAAATACACAATTTGAATAGATGGGTGAAAAGGAACAATTATTATTATTATTATTATTATTATTATTATTATTAGCACCGCGTCTTACTACCCATTCGGGTTATACGCACTTACGCTAATGTGCAATGGTAGGGTGATTGTGAGATGAAATGGAGGACCTACAGTTTAACGTGGAATCCGAACCACGGTGGAGGCCTGGCATTCCTCACATTCACAAGTTGTGATTAATACACATCTTGTCAAGGAACAAGTAGAGTAAGTTTACATTGAATCTCCGAAATATATTTTCTTTGTTTCGTAACTATCGAAATGCATTATTATTCATGACACAAAAAAATAAGGTAAGACCTTCTATTACGGCAAATATTTTTTAATTAATCATGCCCTAACTTGTCTGCGCACTCAAATACTTTCTTTGCTCTAGTTCCTTACCTATTCTTTGAGCTTTTCAGTGGGAGGTTATGTTAAATGAATGCACCAGCAACTAGCACACAATGCACAAACTTTCAATAATATTTTTGAAATGTAAAGTAACAAAATGGTACACTTAAAATTAGCGTACTCAACCAAAGTCCCACGCCATGCTCTTTTTGTTTTTAGAAACACGTGGTCGCAGGACAGGGGCACCCCACACACACGGGCGCAGGCAGGGGTGGATTGGGAAACTAGGAGATATCCCGGTAGGCCAGTTTTATTTGGGCTGCCATGACCACTTAAAACTAAAATAAAGTTATCTATTTAACTATAAATAGTTTTTATTAAATTTTAATCAAAAGTTCCCTTGAGTAAGTCTGAGATGACCTGAATACATCATTTATGAGAATGTATTAGATGATGGCATTAAGTGTAAAATCGTCTTTTTTGTTGGTTTTTGATGTGTTTTTTTTATATAGACAGTTTCTTAAGACAAACGTAAAGGCACTTTTTTTGTGAATATTGATTACAACTAGCTTTATAATCTACACAAGTAGCGGGTGGCTACAAGCTTGAATATATAAAAATTAGTCACCCAGATTTTGTCTAATAAGTATTTTTGTTCATGTCAGTAAAAAGTAGAAGCTGTTGTTTTTGGTTGACTGAATACCAACATAATTATTGATAATGTTGCTGAATTGGACTAGAGATTAAATTAACTACATAATAAAAACATATACATGGAAAATTCACTTCCCAACTTTAGCCTATATTGAAACATAGTTTCAGTGGTATTTGTGAATGTAAGTTAAGTGTCCATCATATTCATAGCTCTGGGCTGCTCGGAACTTGTCAGTTCACCCTTGTACCCTCGGGGGGGTGGGAGGGTCTAGACCCTTTAATGGCGGCAGTCGAAGTACCGGTCCAAACCTAACACATGCTCCTAGTCCAAGGCTATACTATGTACATTAAATAGACTCGCAATGTCTTACCAACCCAGCCGTTCCAATAAACTCTAGTTGCACAAACTATCATAATATATCCTATAAGAATTAATGGAATGGCCATCAAGAACTCGGCTCAAGGAGTATATTATGGTAGGATGAAAGATGGTTAATTGACAACATAAGATTTTTAAATCAAACAAATATTGGAAGTGATATATCTATCCTCCATAATCTGAAGCTAAAAAATATCATACTACCTAATCACAAATTAAACTGATCTAGTAAAGCTTGTTACCAAGGGTGAAAGAGGAGAGGGTGAGGGGTTAACTGGCGAAGGAGGGGCTTGAAGGGGAACGGACAATCAACCTCCCTCATATACATACACAATACCATCATATCAAATCACCCAGAAAAAATTATTTGGCTGCGTGACCAATTTTGATTTTTTTAAAAATATTTTCCGCACATGATCCTACATGTTCCAGTAGTTAAAAAAAAAATAATAATATTTATTCTTGCCAGTTTTTCCGGCTCAGCCACCTTTCCAACATGGCCGATGCTAAATTTGACATATTTTGATGTTTACAAAAACTAAAATATATTGGGAACTAAAAGATCTCTAGAAACTTGGAACAGGAACTATTCTTCCGCTCTTAAAGTGAGCTACATTTCATGTTGTTGTAAGTTTTGTCTAAATGTAACCTAAATGGCTGAAATCTAGCTTGAAATTCAGTGTAAATTTTGTTTGAAAACAGTTTTTAAGCCTATTAAAAGGCAAGAAGGAAATGAATCTAGATCCTCAAAATTTCATGATTTTTTTTAACCTACCACCAATGTCTTATTCTGTGAAATTTCAAGGCTTAGAAATTCCCACCTCTTACTTTATTAAGTCCTATACATCCGCTCACTCAAATTTTCAAATATTTAGTCCTCAATATCTCAGGTGGGGGGACCGAAAAAATCTTAAACTAGGGGGGGGATGAAGTACTGTATGAGAGCTACTTGTGCTAAGAATTTGGAGTTTTAGACTTGTAAGGTTTTATTTCTATAAAGTGATTAACAAGACCCAAAATTCATAAATGTAAATTGTGGCTCACCCTTAAAATTGACATCCTTTATTGAAAGTAATTCTGTAATAGAAAATATCATTTGTGAAAATGAAGACCTGTATGTGAAGTTCTTCAAGCTCTGTAATAGAAAATATCATTTGTGAAAATGAAGACCTGTATGTGAAGTTCTTCAAGTCTCCAGGTCCAAGAACATCTTTCCAGAAATCAACTGCAGGCATCACCGATTCCATTATCAAGGGTCATTAGAATTTATTTAGCACCGCATCTTACTACCCTTTCGGATATAAGCTTAAGTACTAATCACGCTAATGGGTTAGGAATAGGGAAGGTTGAATTTAAAGGAAGTGAATGCGCATTTGTGTGGAGGGGTTCACCCGACCAAGTTTCAAACCTCGATTTCCCTGTCCTGGGCTGTTTAGCTCAGCATGAAACTAGCGCATTAGCTAACTATGCCACCGAGGTGGCACCTACAGGAAGGAGTCACCAGATCACTGATAAGCTTTGCAATGAAATATCACAGCTTTACAATGCCTACTTTCAATAAAGGATGTCAATTTTAAGGGTGAGCCACAATTTACATTTATAAATTTTGGGTCTTGTTAATCACTGCACAGAAATAAAACCTGACAAGTCTGAAGCTCCAAATTATTATCACAAGTAGATATCATACAGTACTTTATCCCCCCTAGTTTACGATTTTTTTCGGTTCCCCCACCTGAGTTTTTGAGGACTAAATATTTGAAAATTTGAGTGAGCGGATGTATAGGACTTAATAAAATAAGAGGGGGAAATTTATAATTCTTGAAATTTCACAGAATAAGACATTGGTGGTAGGTTAAAAAATTGTGAAATTTTGAACATCTAGATTCATCTCCTTGCCCTTTAAAAGGCTTAAAAACTGTGTTTTTAAACAAAATTTGCACATAATTTCAGGTTAAATTTCATCGATTTATGTTATATATAGACAAAACTTACTGTGACATGAAATGTAGTCCACTTTAAGAGCAGAAGAATGGTTTCTGTCCCAAGTTTCTAGACCTTTTAGTTCCCAAGATGTTTTAGTTTTTGTAAACATCAAAATATGTCAAATTTAGGGTCGGCCATGTTGGAAAGGTGGCCGTACCGGAAAAACTAATAGTAGTAAATTTAAAACAATTATTTTAAACTACTGGAACATGTAGGAACATATGGGCTAAATATTAAAATTTTCAAAAACTGTCATGCAATCACCTTTGGGTGGATTCATATGGAATGACCCATAAATATTAGCACATTAAATAAATTATTTTGATTTTATATTAGTTCTTGTTTAACTCACTTTATATTTTTCAGATTTATGGGGTGAAGATCTCCCTATTGGTCAAGTTGGAGTTGGGATTTGGCATCTGCACAAAGTCATGGTAAGCACTTAGATTATCTTTAACTATAATATCTCTGAATACATTTATCTAAAATGAATACAAAATACACTTCACGGCTTGGTAACATAGACATAGTGCATTGACGACAGTAGTGGTGATATCTGACAGCTAGTAGAAGTTCTTTATTACAAACATTGACTGGAAGTGACTCTCAGCCAATTTGGAAATATTATTTGCTTACTAATAGTAATACTATATTATCAATAAAAAGTTTTTCTAAACTAATCTTATAATACTTCTTTAAGGATAACTGTTTAGTTGGCATTTTCATTTAACTTATTGAAATTACAAAACATTAATAAAACCGTCATGCTTTTTCTTTCATGGTTGGGGCAACAAGATATATTATAATACATGAAATATTAAATTAAAAAATACTATATTCACATCTGTATCTTGCTATAACTAGCGACCAAAATAAATATGTGCTTTTTTGATAACTTGGATAGAATTCTTAAATATTAACCTCAATTTTTCCTTGATACTTAAATTCTTTTTTTTTTAACAATCTGTCCTACTACATATTTAGTATATATGCTCATGTACTAATTACGCTAATGGGCTAGGGACAAGGAAGGTTGGATTTAAAGAAAGTGTACCCACATTTGTCTGGCACAATAAAGAGTGGGAAACCATTTAGGAAAAACCAACCTCATTACACCCGACCGGGATGAAACCACAATCTCCCAGTCATCGGCTCTCTAAGTCTTTTGCAAGAGTGATGCCTTAGGCTATGCGGCCACCGAAGCTGGTCATTTTAATAGGTTAGATTTGTCCACAGTCATTGTCCTGGTCAATACCAGCACTTGTCTTTTCATTAAAATATCAGATCTACCTAATAAATAATTAACATTTAAAAACAAATCAAGTAACATGTTTTCTTTCATCTTTACTTTAGGATAAATAATATTCTTATTTATTATTTCTTTACTGAACAACATGAATAGTGTATACAGCTGTCTCCAAGATAATAATCATTGTCCTGGCCTCATAATCTTTATTTGCTGGTGCAATGAGAGAGGGCAGCACATGTCAACAATTGGGTCAGCTGCGCAAAGTCTGTGTTTCTGATCCTAATACATTTTGCACTCTAGTGTATCCAGAGCAATGGGTTTTCACAATATTTAACCTAATTTAAATGCACATTCTTGAAATGTTATGTTATCAAACTGTCACTGTACTGGTTCTTATAGATGAAAAAGCTAAAATGTATATACAGTAGGGCCTCCATAACCGCTGATTCAGTATCCATGGTCTACCACTGCCCAATTTTATTTACTTTTAACTAAAGAAAAATATGGTTTATAAGTCACAATGTCTACATCATCATCAGTGATTGTCACAACAAAAATAGAAAATAGTAAGTACACTATACTGTACAGTACACATTATTATGTACTTTGTAACGTAATTGATTTTGGACTGCTCTCATATATTTAAAAAAGTCATGGATGAAGGTATTTTTCTTTAAAGTATCGTATGTAAATTATCCTTTTAATACTTCATCCATGGAGAATCGCGCGTTTTCGCAGAATAGTCTAAAAGGATTTCACCATTAAAACTCATTATCATTGTTAAAATTTAACTCCGCAGTATTTAACAAACAAGCAAGAGAAACCAGCTCCCTATATCCAATAGGAAGCTAGCCTTCAATGGACCTGTCGCAGAGACGTACCTGATTGGTTAGTCTTGACACTGTCACGAGAGGTCCAAGGGGCAAGGGGTACGTCCGCATATAAGCTATATGTGCGTATGAAGATGCACAGAAAGGGCCAGTGAAATAACAAGACTAGACGTATATAGAGAAAGTGCCGATGAAATAGCTAAACTAGATGTAGATATAGAAAATGTGTGTCAACGAGAAAGTGAAAAGTAATAACAGACTATACATAGTTTAATTTCAAACAAAGTGTAAAGGAAGAAATAATTTTTTAAATAAAGAATGTACAACATCAACAGTTGTATTTATATTACAAATAAATTCCATATCACAATAATTGGCGCTCGAACACCGAACTATAAATACCAATTATATGTGAATAATACCGTAATATAATAATTGGCGCTCGATCACAGAGCTATAAATACCAATTATATCAGCAACAGTCCATAATATTATAATTGACTCCCAATCGCGGGACAATTATATGTGAATAATACCGTAATATAATAATTGGTGCTCGATCATGGAGCTATAAATACCAATTATATCAGCAACAGTCCGTAATAATATTATAATTGTCGCCCAATCGCGGGACAATTACATTTGCAAACATTCAATAATATCATAATAGGCGCCCAACGCACGACCGTAATATAATAATTGGTGCTCGATCACAGAGCTATAAATACGAATTATATCATCAAACATTCAATATCATTATAACTTTATTTAATGTTGGTAATGTCTTACTGTGAATAATTTATCAATTAAACTTTATCGTATTTATGTATATTACATGAATATCACATTATATAATAGTTCGGTACTATCCGCGGTTTCACGTACCCTTTCCTTATTTTAAATTTAAATTCATCTTGTAAAATTTCCCAATTTCCTTTATCTTTTGGTTAAACGCTTGAACTTTAATATCATACGTTTCTTCATCCATGACTTGCTTGCACGTTGTATTTCGATAGAAAAATCCTTTTTGTTGCTAACTTCCCTCTTTTTCTCCCTCATGCCTCGGGGGAAGAATATCGTTCTAACTAGTTTCTGGGGAGTGATTTTTATATCATTGTTACTCAGGTCATCTAAAATGTACATGGTCCGGTTTGTCCTACTCAAGCTCTCATTGGTTTTAATCAACAATGTCTTTACCACAAGCCCAATTGTACTGACAACATTGTCTTTCTACCACAAGCTGCACACTTGATTCTCTATAAGTTTATCATTTAAATTGAACCACTCACACAGGAGTGTCAAGCATGGCGCCTCCACAAAGTGGTGGTAAGGATTCAGCGGATAGAATGAAACTAGCACGGATGCCTCTGCTCTCAGTGCGGCGCCATGTTGCAGTGTGAGTCTACCTTGAGAGTCTACCTTTCAAGAGAGTAAAAAATGCACATTAAAGTAATTCACAAGAAAAAGTTTAAAATAAAGGGGAAAAGACTCCCTAAGATGGGGGTGTAAGGAACACAAGAAAGGGTTAGTGCAGTTTTTATATCAAACCCCTTTTTTGGTCGAAATAGATAAAATATTGCTTCAGTTCAAATATAGAGTTTAATTGTCTTCACATGGTGATATCAACAGTTGTTGAATATCCATCAAGGGGTTCCTGGAATTTAATGACAACTTTTTGTCTTTATTTAAAACATTTCTCATCTGCTGCTATACTCATGACAGATATTCAGCAACTGTTGATATCACCATGTGAAGAGAATTAAACCTTATGTTTGTACTGAAGCAATACTTTATTGTGGCCAGAAACATGTTTTGCTATAAAAACTGCAAAAACAGACAATTTCTCGTGTTCCCTACGTCTCCAACTTAAGATCATGAGATTAAAAGCAAAAGAGTGAAAGTTTGTTGGAGAAAGTGCATTAGATTTATAAATATTATAAATCATTGAATGGTTGTATTGTATCCTAGAACTCTGTTTTTTAGTTGTTTTTACATTCTCTTTCGTACCATTCTGTACACACAGCAACTATTATGAGCAAAGTTGTTTTTACACATATATTGAAAATGTTTCGGTTGTTAGTTGTCGCTAGTCATCATATCCTGGGTTGCATGTTTACTTCTTCCTTATCAATTTTTACTTTATCATTAGTCACTTTTGTGTATTTCCTGTACAAACCTTTGATTATTTTTTCACTCAATTACCACACATTATTTTCAAAACATACAGCTTGTAACAATCTCAAAGCTGAACCATTAAGAAAAACTCTAAATAATGTGGTGTATTGGTCAACTAAAAAGCTTAAAAGTGAGACTTGGTTTACCTACGGACTTTGAATCATTTGTTTTCAAGAATAATATTTTTTGTTTTTATTCAGGTACTGTTAAAGTATCTTATTAATTTGTATGAAGAACGGACACAGCCAAGGAAATTATTAATATTATTGGCAATATATCATTCGTTTTAATCAAACATTATTTGAAGTGAATCTTAGACAGTACTTTTCTTATCACCGCATCTTACTACCTGTTCAGGTTATAATTGTTTATACTAATTATGCTAATTAGTCAGGAATGAGGAAGGTTGAATTTAGACGAAGTTTACCCGCATTTGTGTGGAGTGAGAGTGGAAAACCATTTAGAGAAAACCACCCTCATTGCACCTGACTGAGATTCAAACACCGATCTACTGGTTATCTGCAGTCTACTCTATTATGAGAGTGATACCTTAGACCATGCAGCCACTGAAGCTAGTTTATACAGCACGGCTAGCATAAAAGCAATTTATTTATTGGCTATTGCATTAAATAAATTGATATTAAGTAATGAAAACTCTGGTGGGGTATTACATCGATGCAACTGATATTTTTATCAGTATTAATAGGCCTATTAAATTTTTTTAAACTTCAAGTTTCCACTTGAACTCCTCAGTGGCCTTCCATTAGTGGTCTCTTGAATATCCACAGCAGGGGTTGTTCAGGGGCCATTTATTTGTTAATAAATAAGTTTTAAAAACCAAATACTTGGTTAAAACAAAAGTGCACACCCACCCCCCTTTTTTTTTGTTTAAAAGAAAAATCTTACCTTGGGTTATCCAATTGGAACGAATTTAACATGGTTCTATTCTGATATGAGGCAAAATAAAAACAAAAAGAGTAGGCTTGATTCATCGTGATCTACAGCCTCTGTAGTATTTAAATTCAAACATCAATTAGACGAACGAACAACTACACAGGGAAAACTTCTCTTATGATTTTTGACTTCAAGATGAAGTTCAATCGATGGTAAATTTTGTATATATATGTTATGTTTCAGGAACTATGCTTTTTTAATGGGGGGTTGAAAAAGAAATGTCCATAGTTGAACTTATTTTATTGGTTTACATCAACAAAAGTGAAGTTAGTGAGAATATAGCACAATTTTTGAATTATGTTAAAGTGTATTGCTATGTGCATTAAATTAGGGCAAAACCATGTGATGTATTTGAAACCAATTTTCTCTGAATAAAAATATTGTTGTTTAGAAACGTAGTTTAGCTCCGGAAATTGCCTTGATTCTTAATGATAATTCATTCTTGAATTATCAAATTGGTAAATTACATTAGTATACTACATTAAATACCTTTTGTCACATTGAAGTTTCCATAAAATTAATAAAAATTAATTTTTAAACATTCATCAACTCACTTAACTTTTTTTTTGTTAACACCGCGTATTACTGCCCATTCAGGTTAAGTACTTATCTACTAATTACGCTAATGAGCTAGAGATGCGGAAGGTGGAATTTAGAGAAAATGTATCTGCATTTGCTTAGCGATGGAGTGGAAAATCATTTAGGAAAAGGCAACCTCAATGGGCCTGACCGAGATCGAACCGCGATCTCCCTGTCATTGTCAGTCTAGTCTTTTGCGAGAGTAGCACCTTAGACCATGCAGCCACCGAAGCGGGTGTTCTACTAATGTCTAGTTTTTCTTACAAAAGAGTACACTCACTAGCCAATCAAAGCAGTTTCTCAGGCCATCAAATATGAAAGGCTGTATTTAAAATGTTTAAAAAGTTTCAAATCTGACAACTAAGGTGCAAATAAGAACATAATGCATGGACAGATTAATTTGGTCACTGTCAAAGTGCACTACGAGGAGATGTCTATTCAGATCAAACATGTATGTTGAGAAGGGGATGCAAACAGGCTCTACCTTACTCTTGATACTAATATTTTAGTATTTTCAGTCATTGCTAGACCTATAAGGTCTTAAGCTTGGTTCACACGTTTGCTGAAAATAGAGAGCAGAATTTTCTTGAGTGGCGCAGCTATTCACACGCTGTATATTGACCCATGATGAATTGCAACATAAACTTAAAACAACTGATTATAAACCTATTTTATTTTCTACTGGATAGACATATGCTTTAGATAATTTTAATGATGAATATATTCAAGTTATAATTGTTTGTCGTGGTACAATCCAATACATCGATACATACACTTTTCCATTAAAGGGTTATTTCAAATTTCCTCACAAAAGCCAACGAAGCTATCTTCTTGCTTGTAGTTCTAATGTGCATGTGCTTTCAAATGCGCATGCACACTGATTTGAGATTTGATTGGGTCTCCCCATGCCGAAGATCTCATTCAGAGCAGACCAAGTATAGATGAGTCTAACTCTAGCAGAACAGCTCGCACAGATGAGGTGGAAATCTTGTGATTGGTTTGGTGCTCATCACATGACTATATTTCTGTTCTGCCCTTGTTTTTCGACAAACATGTGATCGGCAAAACATGTGAATACACATTTAGGGAAATGGCTACCATTGAACCTTGCTTTTAGTTCATATTAACACTTTTGCACTTATCATACTAATAGGGCCTGACTTTGCGCTCTTCTCTGGAGGAATGATGCACATCTAATAAGCCTGGGGCTGCAGAGGGAGTGTGTTGTAATTTTGTTGGGGTGTAATTTGTGGATGGACATTTTGAATCTCAACTTAATGCCTCAAAGCTATTCTGTGGAAATGAGTTTCTTTTATTAAAAAAAAAGAAGGCTCTAATTAGAAAAGTACCTGTACTAAAAAATTATTTTTGTTTATATTTTGTCACTTTGTAAAATTATGAATTGAACAAGCTTCCAAATGTAGGGCCACTATTTTATACTTAAAAACTTATTGAGTTCATGTTTTCAGGTCCCACCATGGTAAAATTGTGTGTACCTATTTGTTTTTCTTATTGAATCAAATATATTTTACTTGATACAATAAATCTAAAACATATTTATGTGATAAACCACTAACCTAAATTAAACTTGGATGTTTCTAGGCTGTGTTCATAAACACTTGATTATATTTTTGCTACTGGAATAGTGCTCTATTTGGTTTAACTTAATTTTAACTCTCAAACACAGGGGTTGGTGGAGTGGGACACCGGGAGATATCCCACAACTACTTTAAACTAAAATAAACCATTCAATTACAAATGATTGTTTTTATTAAATTTTAATCATAACTTTCAGTGAGTAAGTCTGAGGATTCCCAGAATACATCATTTGTGAAGATATATATGATTGTATTAAATGTAAAATCATTCAGTTGTTTGATGGTGTTGTTTATAAACGAGCCAACTGTAAAAGCATTTGTTTAGTGAATACTCACTTTTACTAGCTTTGTAAGTTACGCAAGATGCAGGTAGAGGATCACTTTACAAACCTAAGTATTACAAAAATATACTCCCAGCTATTGTCTTAACAATTTAGAAGAAATTTTACTCATGCCAGTAAAAAGAAGCCGGTGTTTTAAGTGGACTGAATTGTGGCGTAATCATCAATAATGTAGCTGAAATGGCATCAGGATTAAACTTTCTTACTAAACATAGGTGACCTCACCACTTCAGCTTAATGTGAAACATAGCTTCAGTGATATTTATGAATTTGTATGTATATTTGTAGTCCCAGGCCTTTTGTAACCTGCCAGTCCACCCTTGCTCACACAAGACAATTTTTTTGGTTTGCAGACTCACTGTCGAGCCATGGGAAGCCCTCTAGTGACTGTGTGTGTGTTCTGCCTGCTATGTTCGGGACACGCTCAATGTTCGGCTCACAGCCAGCACTATCATGACTCAGACTCGGACCATCTGCACCCTTTCAAACCACCCAGAGAAGATCCTACACAACACGGAGAGGTAGTGGGAGGGCACGGCTTGGAGCATCGCCGGCGCAGAGAAGCTATCCACACCTCGGCCAAAGGTTACTCAAGACACTGGCGGGGGGGATATAGGGGTTGTTAAGCAAACTAAGATGACTCATGTTTGCAAGCGTTATCATTTCATTCCATCTCTAATTAGTCACAAACTCATAAACACTTGGAAGATTTTTTTTTTCCTGTGAATAATAAGTATTTTATCAGCTTTCTTCCAAACTAAAGGTATCAAAATGCATATAAGAATTTCCTTTCCCCAAAACCCAGAAACTCTACCAAAAATAGTATTATATGATACAATAATATATGTTCAACCTTAATTCTTACTTTATGATGAAACTCAAATAATGTTTATGCTGAAACAAACAAGGGTTTCCATGTATTGTTTCTTGTCAACCAAAAAATTTAATATTTTTAGACATTTTTCATTGCCCTGTGTATTTTATTTAAATAATATTCACCTAATGATTGTTGTTTGTTGGGTTAAGTTTTGAGAAAAAAAAAGTGCATTGGTCAATGGACAACACCCAACAAAATATTCTATTACAGACATTGAGGAGATGTACTTCATCAAACGAGTGTTTGACAAGTTTGGCAACGGAGAAACAATGACACTGGAGGGATTTGAGCTGCTGCTGAGGAGTTTGGGATTGGAGCGTTTAGTGACTGAAAGTTTTGGAGGAAATATAGAAGATGCGTCTTCAACGGCGATCATGAATGTCGCCAACGTTAATGTGAATAATGGTTGGTGTGATCAATTAATTCCTGATTGGTTAGTTTTTGTATGATGCTTTTTTTAATGTGTGTTCTTTTTTCCTACGATAGTTTTAGTTGAAATTAGAAAGTAGTCTTCTTACTTTGAATTAGTTTTGAAATTGTTTATTGAATTGTATTGTTCTATTTGTGTGGTCTCGTATCACTTCAGAGCTCCCTAATTTATTTCTTGAAGATGATTGTATTAAATATTGCGATCAATTTATTAAATTAATTGTTTTGCTAAGCTGGTTGCCTACAATTTAGTGCTGACATTTTTATCGACTAAATTCATTTTTTTGTATTGCATCTATTTGCTACACACTAAACTCACTAAACAGACTACCCACCACCCACATCTTTATACTCTCTATATACTTTTGTCATTGTGTTGGTAGTCCTGAGTGAGTTCGATTATTTTGTATTTCAGTGTCTGCAGTGAATGCAAGAGTAAGCGAAGCTACAACTGACACTCGTCATCAACATGGTAACATCTCCAAGGTATATTGCTCAGAGAACCACCAGTATAAATAGATTTATTTGTTTCATTAAAAACATTGTTTTTGAAAGTAGTACTTTAAGCATCCTTTACTAAACCTGTAGGATAGCAAGTTTACCTTATATTATTCCACTATGACATGATTTATAAGATAGGTTTATAGTGTAAATCGTTAAGGTACCTTTTCATAGTGCACGTGTGTTGCTAAACAATTTGATTGACTGAATATTTTATTATATAAATAATGATTAAAGAGCAGATCACTTTCTAATGGTGCCAGTTTGACTTAATATTAAATTGAGTAAAAGCCACATATTTTTAAAACTTATAGCCCATTTTTAATGTTTAATAATTTAATTTAATTTAATTGATTTATTTTGTTTTCATTCCGACATCTTAGCTCAGTCAGTAGTAAGTCTGTCCTTTTAGTTAAGGGTGTCGGGTTTGATTCTCAGCATGGCCGAAAAATTTATCATTGGTGAAATTTGGGTTTTTCCTTTCACATTGATGACTTCATGGCTGAGAGGGCTGGTTATTGTGTTTGTTCTAGATTTAAGTTGGTTTATAAGTCTTGTGCTGATATAATCAGTGTGTTTGGAAAGTGCACATCTTTTTTCCTCAAATTCACTAGATTATTTGATCCTAGAATATTTCTTTTAAGACTCAACATTTAGAATAGCCCAGTTCTTATAATAATTACAATTGACATAGTGTCTTGACTTTTGAGCTTAAATGATAACACATTTAAGTTTTTTTCTAACATAGGCCTACTCTAAAATATGCTCTTATTTTCTCTCTGTTAGTGTTTGAAGGCTCAGGACTTATTTTCCTCGTTGAGCAGCCATATTCACCCCAGTAACAAGATTCCTAATGGCAGTAAGGACACTCTCTCGCAAGCTTCTCTGTCTAAGCTCTGCCCCAGTCTATTGTACCAGCTGACAGCAGTGAGTGACAAAGAACGGACGGCCGGTTGCGTGGCGATGGTGCCACTTCTAAGTTCTTCCCACGTAGAGGTGGAAAAAGTGGAGGAAACGGACACTACACTAGGTAACAAACTGGCAGACAATATGTTGCGAGACCAGACTCGGGGGATAAGAGTTTATCATCCACTCTCCAGGAGAATTCTGGTGCATCGCCTAACAATTTAGCATTCTCATCCTTCTTTTGTTACATCAGATATTTTGCCGCCAATTGTCATCCCATTCACACAAAAATAAAAGGTACAGTGCACTGCACAGTCTTTTTCTCTATTTTATCTTAATATAAAGACATTTACTAAACAAAATTATTTACATTGTTGCAGAAACACTCCATCAAATAGCATAAATAAGCTAATATACACTTTTACAAAAACATTGAGATAAAAATATCATCTCTGTCCACCAAAGAGTGTAACAATCAATTTTATTTGTCGAAGAGCTTCATGAAAATATATTCCAAATAAAAGATGTTAATTTTGAATAAGTCTATGATTTTACAATGTTAAGTTATTTCATATCTCAAACAGTTGCAAAGATATAATCAAATTAAGAATTTCTGCCTTTGTAAAGTAAAAGTACCCTTAATGTTTTTATTTTCATAAGAAATTTTCTTTATCATTTGTAACTTGATTTTTTTTTAAATAATGTTTTAATTAATTATTATGTCACAGCGTTGTAGCACAGTTGCTTATTTAACACATCAAAAACGTTGAAAATTTGCTTTGTCAATTTAGTGACCTGATGCGCATGCTCAAATACAGATTTATTTTAATGTTTCTCAATTCTAACATGACATACTTACGGTATTTGTTTTGAAGTCCAAAGCGTTTCCTCTCATCACCCACTATTTACAACTAGAAATAATTTTTTTGGTGTAAATGTGTGAAAAGCAGTGCAGTCCAGAAACAAGTAAACAATAAATTTATTTGTTCATGATGGTCCCAGGCCCAAAAGTGTTAATCTTTAGTAAACGTGGTTATCATTAATTATGGAGTTGGGGCAAAGACTAATTACATTGCATGTAATGACGGAAAGGTTGAGGTTTGAATCCCGGTTAGGTGCACTTGGGTTGGCTTATGCATTCTCTCTCCATGCAAATGTGTGTGCATTTATTCTAAGCTACCTTCTTATTCCTACCACATTATATTGATTTGTTGGAATTTTTATATTTTAGTCTGGAAAACCTGGATATGTTTCAATATTAAAAATGAGTGGTGACCCTGGCAAGGGAACTAGAAGAAGCTACGATGTGAATTTTAAACTAACAGCAATACATGAGGTGCAACAAACAAATTACGTGCAGGTTGCTAACAAGTTTGGTGATTCCAAGACTAATATTCGACTTGAGAGAAAAAAAATTAAACTTTTTAAGAGTGACTGCGCAATAAGAAAAGCAGTTAGGGGATCTAATAAAACTGTGTCATTTTTGTTAAGTTTTTCTCTCTGGGTGTACTCGAGACCTTTTATTTTTCATGTAGAAAACCTTGCAAATATTAGGGTCGAATTATGTGTGAGGCTGTACTATAGTCGGGCCAATATGGTATTTTCCAAGTAAATAAATCAGGCTTTTATCTCTTTTTGCAGTGTGGCTATACTCGTCGCTGAGCATTCTAGTGATATCTTTGTGTGGGCTGTTGGGGGTTGCAGTCATCCCCTTTATGCAGAAAGTTTTTTACCATCAATTGCTCCAGTTCCTAGTAGCCTTGGCAGTCGGCACACTATGTGGAGACGCGTTGCTTCATCTGCTACCTCATGTAAGTATTGGAGTTGCCTGTTTTAGAGGATATTCAGTTTTTTTTTGTTTAAGACGGGATTGGGAACAGGCATAAATTACTTTGATTCTTAAAGAATGATTCACATTTTCTCCGAGAAAAGGTATAAAAATTTGATTTAGTGGTGCACCAATCTACACAATAAGCAAACATTCTTGTTGAGCCATGATGCTTGGTAACTCAAACTTGAAGATTATCAACATATTTTATTTTATAGTGGACAAACGGAGCTTTTAAATTACTGTCAGGATGGATGTTTTCAAATTATAAAGCTGTGTCATGATACATATATATACTTTGATACATACAATTTCCATTTAGCCATTAGTCCGACACCTTAGCTCAGTCGCTAGCATGTCTCTTTGCAGACCTAAGGATCCTGGGTTTGATTCCTGACGGCCAAAAAAAAGTTATCATTGGTGAAATGTGGGTTTCCACTTTCACAGTGATGAATTAACGGCCAGGGGACTGGATGTTGTGTCTGTTCTAGATTTAAGTTAGTTTGTAAATTGTATTCTGATATATTCAGTCTGTTCAAAAATTGCAAGTCAAATGTACAATAGACTGGACCTCTGATGACCAGTAGATCAAGGTTTGAATCCTGGTTGGATATACAGAGTGTTTTTTAATCCCAAATAGTTCTCCGCTCTCCCTTCACACAAATATGGGTACACTGCCTCTAAATGTAACCTTCTTGTTTCCTAACACATCAGCGTAATTAGTTCACGTCCGTTCATTCAGGACTGATAGTGAGACGCAGACGCGAGTCTCTCAACGGGGTTTCGAACCATGTGCATTGGCATGGTGCAAGAAGCCAAGATGCTAGTTGCTTTGTTACTATAGAAATAAAATTTTTCTGAATAAATACTATAACAGCTATGCAAGCTCTAAAGCTTCTCTTGGTTTGCCTTTTGAGTATAAAAACTAAAAGCAAATTGCATTAAAAGAATGGCTTATCACAAAGGATGAGACTTTTTAACCATCAAATCCTAAAGGATATTCGAGAAAATATCTAATTTGAGATTTGAAAATGAATATATATATATATATATATATATTTATTGCTCTAATACTGCCTATTGTTGGTTAAGTTCCAACATAATTATAGGAAAACCTTAACCCATTCGCTGACAATGACGAGTGCTACTCGCCACAGATTTACAGTACAACAGGGACTTTGACGAGTGTGACTTGCAGTGTATGTCCATCCACTGACTTTGACGTATCTTTCTCGCTGTGTTATTTCAATACAACAATATTGTTTCTAGTAGTTCTATGAATGTCCTAACAGATGTCAGAGAAATCCAGTTTCTTTTAGATATGGTTTTATTTTTCTCTAATAGATGTCTAGAGTAATGTGAGCTCTAACATCTGTGTCAATATCCTTTATTAGGGACAAATTAAAGTCTTTATTACTTCTACCTTATCTATGATTGTTTATTCACTTTGTTTTTTAACATTGAAACTTTTATATATTTTATAAACTTAAGTGTTTTAAACTTTTTTATACATGAGTTATACATTTTAGAATTTTATAGAATTGTGGTTTCTAATCTAGTGCATGTTATAAAGTGTTTATGGTACTTGTTTACAACGCATCGAAAATAGGAATTTTTGAAAAAACATCCAAAATAATGGGTAATTATTATTTTTGCTATTTTGTAATAGGTTTTAACATTATAATTTAAAATTAAAAAAATAGTCATTTTTGAATAAAAAAATCATTGATAAATTGGTCGGCTAATGGGTTAACAACCAGACCCCAAACCATTAATTCAACACGAAAATAATGTTTGAGTGTTATAGTGAATGTATTTTAGCAACAAAAATCTATTTTATATTTCTATTTCCTTCTTTGTTATTGATTTTTTACAATATTTGAATTTGAATAGTATGAAGATTTAGCTTTTTAAAATAGTGGATTTGACCCAATTCTACTTCTCACAGTAAGTTTATTTCTCAGGCCATGTCGTCGAAGAGCGAATCTCATGTTCACATTGATGGGACAGACTCTCATGCAGCTCACGACCTCAACATGTGGAAAGGTCTGGTCGCAGCACTCGGCGTTGTCTTCTTCTTCTTCACAGAAAAGTGCCTGACCCTGGTTGCCGAGTGGCGGAAGACTGTTCAGAAGAAAAGGAAGGTAGGCGACTGCAGCTGGAAACTGTCAGAGAGGCTCAGCGCCGGTAAAATGGTGGTTGCATCAAAGTTAATCAGAATTTGTTATGCACTCTTGTGTGTGAATGTCCTGACTGATGTTAGAAAATGGAAAACTCTGGGAATTTTCACATTCAATAAAGAATATGCAAATATTGTAAATAAGCTTTAGTCCTAAAATAATACTTTTCTTCCAGTTGCCACATACCTCTAATCTCTTTTAACAGAGTTTCCCAGTTGATTATACTTAATCTTAGTTCCCAAGGTCAACATGTGGTTTTCTGGGCATCTTCTGTAAATTTTTCATATTACATTTGGAAGAAGGTACAGGTAAGGTAGATAGAAACATATACAAGTGACGAACACAATATGGCTTTGACAATGAAAAGAACACAGTTCACACTTTACATTGCTGCCCTTGGACAAAGAGGTAATGGTTGCCTCTTAAAGAAAATCGATCATCAGCGCCCAATCCCCTGACCTAGGTTTCATTCTATCGGAACTCATCAGGGAGGTATGTGAAACGCGCAACGAAACTTCCTAAAAGAGGAAACCAAAAACAAAACACACAAGGGAGAAAATGGAAAATTGTAAAGAATGCAAGGACATATAGATAGGAACATGTAAAAGGTATAGCATAAAGGACAAACACAGGAAAAAGACATTGGGTGTGAATATATAATATATCTCTATAAGGAAAACCTCTTTTTGCTTTATGAGGTAGTTTTATTATGAACTTAATTTTATTTTGATACATGACTCATTCCTCCAACACCAATACTTTTCTCAGTTTGATGTGTTTAGTTACGAGCTCTTCACGTGCGCCAGGTTTTTGATAAACTGAAAAGTGTCAGCAAGACCGATCCATCATTCTGTTCCTACATTTATTTTACCTGATCTATAGAGCTCTGCGAGTACTCATATTCCGAGCTTTGAGCTGAACTCGTCACTTGAGATCGAGATCAAAAGTTTTGTAGGCTCGTCATTTTCGAGCTTCCACTTGATGTACTTAACAACCAATTTTTAAAACGCAATAGTAAGCATAGTCTATTTAATTGAGATATTATCAGCATTTACACTAATAAATCATTCAGTTACTTAACAAATTGTTAAAAATTAATTTCAATTTTCACATTAATAACGTAAGAGAGCTTTAAAACCACTCTCGAATGGTAAATTTATTCATTATTGTCATCCATTTTGAATTATACGTGATTGAAGTTGTTTACTTGTATTGCCATGACAAAGCAATGAAAATAAAAAGAGCTAAGAAGATTACTATTTTGGTTGTTTGACTTTTTTTTTTTAAGTATTTACTAGGGACTATTGAAATAATGGCAAATTCACAGCTAAGCTTGGATTCTTGACTGTCTTTCGAATATCTAAGTGTTGTCTTCAAACTTTTACCAAGTGAGCCATCAATATTGTTACTAATAGAATGCATCAATTCAACTAAAACAGGCTTATTTAATAAGTGATTTGTTCATTGTGAGAATGGGGGCTTGCTCAGGACTGCATCCCCCCCTCCCTCCCTCACCCCCACTGCTCCCACATCCCTTGAATTTGAATGAGCTCTTGTGCATGGAATTGTCTGAAAGGCCATTTCTCAAATTGAGAAATTTAAATTGACAAAATCATTAAAATGACCAAAAGTTGAATAATATTTATGAAATAAAGTGCATTGAGCAAAAACAATTTGTAATAAATAACATGATAGAATAGTAGGGAAATAGTCGATCACAGCTAAATGGGAAAAAACACTGACACATATTCACACACACTTTATATTTTGATCCTATTATAGCATAGGCGAGTAAAAATGTTGAGCTAAAAATAAAATGTGTGTGTTGTGTAGTAGTTGACGAGTTGTGGTGTGTTTCAGGTGCCTCCCTCCAGGGTGCATGTGATGAGAGATGTGGAAGGGGTGGGAATGGCGGCCTCTGTAGGGGAGAAGCTGTGCAAACACAAGTACAGCTCGTACCCTTACTGCTATGGAGAGATCACAGGCTAGTTCCTTCGTTTGAACACTTAGTACTAGGGGCGGACAAGATCCTGAATGCTCAGGAAAAGGTCGGGAATGTATCCATTCTGCTGGTGTGATTTATCACTGTTAAATTCCAGACATCTGCGAAGTAAGATTTTTGAGTTTAAATCAAAGCAAATACTATTCACAGATTTCAAATAAATATTGAATTATATCATATCCTACTCAAATTTACTAAAGTTGTAATGTTAAAATTAAAAGCATTACACATTATAAAAAACAAATTAGAATAGTTTTGGACCCTAGCTTTAGGTACTTTTACATGTTCATGCAGTATCTGTTTTGGTTAAAAACTCTTTCAATTTACATCTTCAGTCCTCAAAGTTAACAGATTTATTACATATTTTCCAAGAGCAGATTATAAGCTGTATAAAGGTCTTATGGAGGTTGTTTTTTTTGGGGGAAAAGTGCAGTTTATTTTCTGGTAAATATGGTAATAATTAGGGGTCTGCGAGCGTGGGTTTTTTCATTTGGGTCGAGTATTTCTAAAAGCGTCCGAGTCGAGTTCGAATATATTCATAATTTTAAAATGTAACAAGTATATTTTTGTTTATTTTAAATGTAAATATGTAGGCCTACTACATCTTTAAAATTTCTGATTTAAAAAATATACTAAACACATGTTCTTAGAAAAAAAAATGTTAATATGTGGAAATATCGGGTTTAAAATTAGAAATAACACTTAAAAGAAACACAATTTTAAAATAATAACAATAAAAAAAAGGCCTAATAGAAAAAATAATTAAAATGGTTTCAAATTTCATGTTATTAAGGAAATTAAAATTACAATAACAATTATAAAAAAGTAATAAAATGAATAATTGATTGATGGATTGGAAATGGACAGTAAGATAGTGTAGAAACACTGCACAATAATGTAAGGTAAGTGATAGTGAAGGAAGTCAACTTTAAATGATAGGTTAGGCCTGGATAGAAAAATACACTTCTCTCTTCATTTCTTCAAACACTTTTACACTATTAAGTTAGTAAGCCCTAACGTTAAGTTTATTATAACTTGCAGAAGTTCCAGACGAGAACCACTATGTTTCTGAAGAGAAGAAGTTGCATCAGCACAGCCATGATGCACAGTGCGGCGGTGGGGAAGGGGGCAAGATCCTTGACACGGCGGTGGCTGCTGTCCTAGAGAAGACTGCCACCGCTGAGACAGAATGTGGTGGAGACTGCTGTGAGGTTAAGCCCGACAGTGACCAGGGAGACATCAATCCTAGTGAGGCAGAAAGTTACACCGTCATCATAAGGTGAGGTGCATTGTTTTCAAAGTATTTGACAGTTTGATTAATAAAGATGTCATAATTTGCATTTTTAAGCCTGTGTGAACCTTCAAAATTTCAAATCTAAATTCGACAAAAGATTCAAATTCGATTCAAGCTATCGAGTCTTATTAATAGATTCGTGGTGGATTTGAAATTTCGAATCTAAGTAAATTTCATATTTAGATTGATTTGATGAGTTTAGATCGAAATTCAAATATTTTCACACTTAAGAATAATTTAAACTTCCTATGGTCTTATACAGCAAACCATTGTAAAAAAAAATAGTAATTTAGTTAATTTATAACCTTTCATAAATTAGTTACGGGGCTTTTATTACTTCTGTAACTTAAGATTTAAGTCTAAAATATTTTCAAAGACTTCTAAGGATATGTTAATTTGATTTGGATTTGAAACATTTTCAAAATAATATATTCTACTTGGATTCAATTCGAAATTTTATTTTTAGTATGATATTTTATTCGAAAAAAATTCTGAGCATGATATTTGATTCAGAATCGATTCAAGCTGGTTTGCCAAGATTCGGATTCGACTCGAAATGGAGAATCATGGATTTGCACAGGCTTACACATTTTCTCGATTTCGATACTTAATTTTAATCTCGATTCTCAATCCTGATTCCTCGACATTTAGAATATTAATCTTTTATCGTGCGTCAAACTTCACATTAAAAATACTAAGTTGAAAAAAATTAATCGCTACCATCCAATTCCTCGACCTAGGTTTTACTCAATCACAACCCATCAGGGGGAGTTTGAGACTCTCAACGCAACTTCATAAAAGAGGAAACCAAATAGGACAACAAAACAAAAGGGAGAAAAAATAAATTGGTAAAGAATGGTACGAGACATAGATAGGAACATGTAAAAGGAATTAATAACATAAACAACAAACGCATGAATGAGACAGCAAGGGATACCAAGGAAGAGATGGGAGGAACATATAGCTGCAAGTGTGCAAGTGAGAGTGGAATATAGTGCAGGAGGAAGAATGTTGGAAGGACAGAGGGAGATGGAAACATTTTACTAAACAGACCCGGCCATGGGCTGGAAACAATTCATGATGAAGATGACAAACACATGAAATGGACAATAGCAAAAATAATTATAATGTGACCTGTGTTATTCTTTTCATTGTAAAGGCCATATTGTGTTATTTACATTCTATGGTTTCTTTCCTTATTTCCTGTACCTTTTTTCAAATATAACAAAACATCCTACAAATAGCGAAAATAGGTTTTCCTGTAAGACATATATTAATAGAATTGTTGCAACCGTGTTGATGTTGCAGGGAACACGAGAACAAACATCACGGCCACTCGCACACACACGGCCACGTTCATTCCCCGCCTAAGTCAATGTCATCGGTCGCTTGGATGGTGATCATGGGGGATGGTTTGCATAACTTTACTGATGGCATGGCCATAGGTGCCGCGTTTGCCTCCAATATTGCCGGTGGTTTTTCCACTGCCATCGCTGTCTTCTGCCACGAGCTGCCGCATGAGATTGGTTAGCTTCCATTTCACATATTTCACAAGGTTCAGATCCAGATCCAAGAATATGGCACAGTGTTGTGAAATGTTTCAGGGGAACCTGTGGGTGCTATGGTTATTTAACCTGTTCAGGAACTGTGTGCTGATATTAATTAAACCTCATAATGTTAACTGTGTTTTCTAAGATTTGTATTCGTAAGATGGTGGCTTCAACTCATATCCACTTGTAAAATAGTCTGATTCTAATACACTTGTATTTGTCCTTGCCAGGTGATTTTGCGGTGCTGTTGAAAGCAGGAATGAGCGCCAAACAGGCCGTGTTCTACAATCTCCTCTCCTCTGTACTTTGCTTGTTTGGTATGATGCTGGGGGTTTTCCTGGGGGAAAATGAGTCGGCCTCCTCCTGGATTTTTGCTGTGGCTGGCGGCATGTTCCTCTATATTGCTCTTGTAGACATGGTGCGTATAACATTGTAGCCAAGTTAGTAAATATTATGTGTAGTAAGTAATAGTATTGATATATTGGAGAGAGATAATTTGATTGCAATATTAGACATTTTGATTAGGGGTGGAATTCATGAATACTTATGGATATTTGGGATTCAAGGAATCGCTAAAAGTCAGATTCGAAATTAAAGAAAATAAACTTTTTTTTACCCCAAACTACTTGTTATAGAACTCTAACACTGCTTATTGGTCGTTCAGCCCCAACATAATAATTACCGGTAATTCTAAGACAAAAATAACAACCAAACAATTAATTTAACACAATTTAATGATGGATTAAATAGCTAACCTATTTTACTTGTTAGTTACGGTTATAGTCACATATAAATATCATATTCTTTAAATTGAAAAATGATAGTTGGACACGAGAATCAAACCCATTTGTAACCGACTATTTCTGCACGTCCATCACAGATTCTGCCTTAAAATATGAGTGAAGAATGTGTATGGGACGACTCATGGATAGCTCAGTGGTCAGAGCTTTGGTATACTAAGCTAAGGGACCCAGTATCATTTTTCCATCTAAGGAATACTTGACTAATTGTTTAAATGATAAAACAAAAAATCCTTACATTTAGTTACAATTTTCTCAAATGTTCTTTTTTTTCCAAGATTCGAATTTGGAATTCAGAATTCACAGGAAAAATTTAATTTGGGTTCATAAAATAGTGGGTTTGACACAACTGTAATTTATTTCCTAGGTAGATTTATTTGTTGTAGTGAAATAATATTTTGAGTAGACACACACATTTAAAACTAAAGTCTGAACAATTTCATCACCAAATAGGTGTTTTGAGCTGTACAATTTAATTTTATCCAGATTCCAGAGCTGACAACGAGCCACTCAAAAGAGGGAGGCTCCCTCTTCCAATGTTTGCTGCAGTGCCTTGGCTTGACCTCAGGTATTGCTATCATGCTAATTATCGCTATGTACGAGCATGATCTTAAGACTGCCTTCACTGACTCTGAATAATCCTCCTGCCATCTGTCGGTGACCCACTAAAGGTTCTGCCCAGCTCTTCGATGTGTAACTATAGTAAAAAAATAAAACTTAATAATCGACTATAGCGAAATGTAAGGCAGCAAGTTACCGTATAGTCCAGTATTCTGAACTATAGTAATACGCAAGGCAATAAGACACTGCGCGCTCCAATAGTATCAATAATTAAATGGCAGCAGGATAATTTAACTCAAGTTTGCTGATCTATTTTAAAGATGTACTTCATTTGTAAAACTATTTTCCTCGTGAGACTTGCAGTGTCTTCTAGCCCTCTTAATAGGGTTGAGCATTGAAACTTTGGAACTCTTGAGCACCAATGACTACTGTGCAAACCATACCAAATATTATTAAATGGGAAGTGTAACTAGTGATCTTGATTGCATTATTGAAGAGAACGAAATATACCTGTCACATTTGAATACAATATTTTGTTTTGTGTGGGGGGACATGTGACAGTGAAAGTCATGTTGGTATGACTTGTGTTCAATGCTACGGTTTTTTTATTGTGTGTTTTTGTAGTGTTGAAAGTGTGTATCATATTGTGAATATGGAAGCTTGCTTACTCATTTTATTAATTAAGATATTTACTCTTTTTTTAAATATAGTTTTGAGTCCTGATAGATTTATTGCTGGTAGATTACACTAGTTTGTTCCAGTATTAAAAAAAATTCTTAAAGGGTGTCCATTGACCTGTAAAACAGGGAAATGTCAGAGAAAAGTAATGGAAAAGTCTGGAAATGTTATCCCAATTCTGAAATTTTGACGTATTCACTAAAAAAAAACACAACTTTTATTTACAATAGTCAAAATAAAAAAGTAATCCCGTTAATACCGTGAATCTCTTTTAACACAGTTCGAAATACTTATCTCATTTCTCAAAGTCAACATGTGATTTTCATGTCGTTTTTCCACCCTTTGGGCAAAGTGGAATCTTATTTATGCACATGAATTCACTTGCTTTATAGGAAGAAGAAACTAAAGAATAACATGTCTTGTAACAATTTTAAACTATACTGGTGCAAGTCAATTTCTTAATATCTCATTATTATCTAACTTTGATCGCACTACCCAATAGCTCCATTGCTTTAAGCTGCTATTTTGTAACCCCTTCACAGAGCGACACAATTTCAGAGTATGTATGTGACATAAACCATTGGAAATACCTAGACATGGACAGGGGATAACATTAGTTTGGGGGTTTGGGCGGTATCTATCGATTTTCTTAAAAAGACAGCCACTACCTATTTGTCCAAAGCACCAGTTTAAAGTGTGAACTGTGCTCTTTTAATTGTAAAAACCATAGTATGTTGATTTTAAGGTTTTTTTTCTCTCCAGCCTTCCTATACCTTCTTCCAAATATAATACAATTACCTCATTAGGTGAAAATATGCTTTCCTTGTAAAGTTAGAATGGACCTGAAAGAAATAGGATGTAACGAGTTTTGCTGTATAGTGCTAGCCCAAGATAAGGATAGGGTGTAACGAGTTTTGCTGTATAGAACTAGCTCAAGATAAAGGATAGATGGCTAACTTTGATAAGTACGGCAATGAGCTTTGAAGTTCCTAGGGCCATGGGGTAAGTATTTGTCTAAAAATATTATTACATCAAGTTGCGATTTTAATAAGATAATGTTTGTAACATAATATTTTTAAATAGTGCTGGAAAAACATTGTCTCTGGAAAAGTTTAGGAATTTTAAAATATAGTTTGGCTGGACATTGTGTCTGTTGAATATACATTTTTGCCATTATATACACACTAGAAATGTTGCGATTCCTGTTTTTCTCAATTCCAATTATTAAATTTAACCTCAATTATTCGATTCTCAATTCCACAACATTTATTGTTTCAAACTTTTTCCACACATTCAACCTCACATTAAAAATAAATAAAAAAATTTCTAAATAATATACTGTAAATTAGGGATGTTGAATTCCTTAAATCTTTGGATTTTTTTCCCCCCATAAATAAAATACATAATTTTTGTCATTTTTTGTTGCTATGTAAATTACAATTTAGCTTTACTGGAAATTAAATTAATTTAATTCAATTTAAAGATATTATTTTATAGCAAATAGAGCCTCTCAATTTTTCCTTTTGTTAAATTAATAAAAGTGTACAGTTAGATTAAATATATTAAATTAGACCTAGAAAGGAGGATAGTCAGGAAAGGTGTACACACTTAACAGGAAAATGGTAGCCCTCATAGTTCACAATTAAAACACAACAAAAAACACAATTATGAAATATTTGTGTTACTTAAGACCCCTTCTTCAGCAGACGAGATTAAAACTTTCTCTTATGCTAAAGAAGGAGACTGATGTACCCTAAAAATTTCATTTCTCCCTTTTGTGTTTTTTGGTTTCCTCTTTTATGAAATTATGTTGGGGGTCTATCACTCCCTCCTGATGAGTTCTGATAGAATGAAACTTGGGTCAATGAATTTGGCGGTAACTATCAATTTTCTTTAAGGGGCAGCCATTATCTCTTTGTCCAGTGGCAGCAGTGTAAAGTGTGAACTGTGTTATTCTTTTAATTGTAAAAGCCATATTGTGTTTGTTAACTTTAATATGTTTCCATCCACTTTTCCTAAACTGTCTTCCAGATTTATAAATATAAGTCTTTCAACGACAGAGCAACTAGTTTTTGTGAAGAAAAAAAAAATCATTTAAAATTATTAAATCAAGGGTGACCTGGTGGTCTAGGGGTAAGGTGTCAAGACTTCTATGCTGGTGTCTGGGGTTCAATCCTCACTCCTGGCACAGATTTATCTGATTGCCAAACCCTTCATTCACCTCTTATAAGACATGTATTAATCACAACTTGTGAATGTGAGGAATGCCAGGCCTCCACTGTGGTTCGTATCCCACGTTAAACTGTAGGTCCTCCATTCCATCTCACAATTACCCTTCCATTACACATTAGTGTGATGATAATAATAATATTATTAAATAAAATAATTTATTTTATGCATATTACTAACGTGCTAATTTTTGGGTTGAGTAAGTTTGAATTTAGAGGAAGTGTACTTGCATTTGTTTGGCTAAAAGGTAGAAAAATAATTTCATAAAAAAACAACTAAATACACCTAAGCTAGATTCAAACATTGATCTCCCCTTATCAGCAGTCTCAACTACTGCTAGAGTAAAGCTTCATCTACAGACTCCATATCCTTAAGGTATGTGATACTTCATAAAAGATCAACTCCACACTAAGAGATTTAATTGTCTATAGAGTCCTTATCCTTAATTCCTTAGTCCTTACCACTATGTAGAAGTTTATTCAACTTTAACTTTCTAAGGACTAGTCGATATGGACTGCTAAGGATGACCAATCACAGCAAATTAAGTGTGTGCACATCAAAAGGAAAGCACCAATGGCATTTTCATAGCAATCCCACTAACTAGCTTATGTTTTTTATATATTATTTGTGACTGTACTTAACCTACCTTTCAAATGTAGCTTCTCCTGAATGTTTTATCAAATTATGTTGTGTAGCTACTTTTGGTAATAACTGTTCAGTTTTGATATCAGCTACTTTACAGATGACGCCTGCTTTCATTTGGCGCTAAAAAAAATTCTTTTGAAGAGTTTAATTGGACGTTGTTCCCAACTTTCTCATTGGTTGGCGTAGTCACATGATTATGGATACGGGCTGTATAGACATGATTTCCATTTCTAAGGAACATAAGGATGCAGAGCTTGTGTACTCTGTAGATGAGGATTTACTTCTTAGACCATTGACCATCTAAGCTTGCTTCTATAATATGTAATCAGTTTTATTGAATCATTACATCTCTAAAAACTATGGTGTCTATAAAAGCTTATGTGCATACTGTTAAGTTATCTTAACTTTTTGAATTTTAATTGATATTCACTATTTAATTTTTTTAATTTTCCTGCAGCTCTATTTATTTTATGCTTTTAGAGTTAATCCTGAAATAAATTTATTTTAAAGTGTGCTTTTATAATTTATGGCCAATGCCTATATTCAGATATAAACACAATCTGCCTTAGTTAAATACAATATGATAAATTTAACTGTATTTTACCTTAATGAAATGAATGTAAAAAACACACCAGAAAAAAATAAGTTAAAATCCCAAAACTCTTATTAAATTGAGTAGTATTTAAAAATGTTTGCTTTTGCCATAAATATTAGATCTTGATCCCTATCTTGAAGTGAATCAAAAATGTCAATCTCATACACCATTACTAGTAAGATAAAATTATCTCTTTTCTAAGATTTGAATTTGAAAAAAAAATTGATTCAAACCATTTAATGTATACATTTTGTGAATTAATTATAATGCATAACTATTTTTTTATTATAAAAAATATAGATACTCATGATGTAATATTTTGTTCATTCTTTGTATGTGGCATCTTTTTAATAGAAACTTCAAAAAGCACACACACTTTGGTCTATATAATGTTGGTTTGACTTCTCGCCTAAACAGTTCAAAATTGTTTAGTGTTGCATAAAAATATTGTGCTTTACATAACTATGTAAATTTAGTTAATATAATTTATACTATGTTATATTTAAAACATAATAATATAGTTATTCTTAAAATGATAAATTAAGCTATCACAAAATGAAATTTAATTATTTTAGATTTTATTATTTGAACACTAATTTGTGATGGAAATAACAGCAGAAAATGGGGGGGAATATGTGTGTTTTAACTTTAAATCTACTTTTTTTTTTCTAAGATTCATAACTGTCAAATCCAGAATTTTACTTTTGAATCAATGTCGAAGCTTTGCACACCCCTAGTTTTTATGGTTTATTCATGGATCAATCGGAGAAATTAAGAAATATTTGTACTGTATTAAAAATGTTTCTTTCCATTTTTCAAACTCTAATAAATGTATTTTTTTCATTCAAACTCGACTGGAAGTGAAAAATATCTACTTGTGCACCCCTGCCACTTTTAGCAAAGAACGTTAAAGTCTCCCAAGTTTTCTATTTTCAAAATATGGCATTTAACATTTAAATAGCTTTCACTCCCATAATTGTTTAAATTTTGTAGTGACGATATCCGTTATGTTGAGTGCAAGAATGTTGAATCAATTGACTTATTTATTTTGAAAGTTGCTACTTATTTTATATCCACTAGAGTTTGTGTTAAGATTATAATTGAAAATGATTTCTTGTGTTTCAAAAAAATAATAAGATTCAATTTTACAAAACCCTTTTTTCAAAAATGTTGGCAATTTCCTTGTATATTATTAAACGTGGGTTAAACTAGTTTTGGATGCTATTTTGTGAAGTATTTGGTTTTGGACCTAAGTCCTATCTACAGACTGTATCTGTAAGTCTGTGGGCCATAAAAAAATCAATGCCACAGTATCAGATTGCTCTGCCAATAGGGTCCTGATTCATAAGTCCTTACTCTATAGAAATTTGTCAACTTTGCCTTTTTAAAGACTAGTTTTTACAGACTACCAATCACATTTGAGTAAATATGCGTGTATGCATCAAAATAAAAGCTTCAATAGCGGTGAAAGGACCTGTTGCTAATAATAAGTTTACAGCTCATCGTGTTATAAATATATAATATATCTTTATAAGGAAAACCTATTTTCACTTTACAAGGAAATTGTTGTGTTGTACCTTTCACACTCCCTCTTGATTATTTCTGATAAAAACCTAGGTCAGGGTATGGGGTGGTAACGATCGATTTTCTCTCTGTCCAATGGCAGCAATGTCAAGTGTGACCTGTGTTCTTCTTTTCATTGTAAAAGCCATTGTGTTTGTTCCTTTTATATGTTTCTATCCACCTTTCCTGTAGTATTTTATATATCTATTGTGATTGTTTTTAACTTATATTTAAAGTAGATCCAGGAAATTTTCTCAAAAAGTTGGCTTAGATTGGTTTATTGATATCTGACTGCTGGGCGATTGCGCCTTACTGTATGCAATTTTCTTTCAAAGAGTTTTATTGGATGCATTCTCTGACTATCTCATTGGTTGAAATGGTCACATCATTAAGGATACTGACAGTGTGGACACGAATAGAATTTCTAAATACCAAGGACTACAGAGTCTATATAAGGGGCTTTAGTCATTATTTGAATTTCATTCTTGATTTTAATAGTAATGAAAAAGTATGTGCTATTCTCAGGATTTTACTCTTTCTATTAAACAGGGGAATGAATCTTAAAACATTATTTATAAAATTAGAACCTCTTGAATTTAAAAAAAATCGTTAATAATATAAAAATTTGTTTGGTTTTAATTCCACTGTACAAAATGCAGAATATGAAATTACCTTCATATTACCATTAAATTAGATAAAGGCTGAAATTTGTCCATTTATCTTATTTGATTGAAGTTTTCTGAGGGCCTGTTTGAAAATAATAATTTAAGCCTTAGTTATTATTATTGTTTGTTTTGGGGGTTTAGAAATCAAACCATTTTATTTGTAAAACCTTTTAAGAATATGTTTTTTCTCAGGGAAACCGGTATGTTTCTTTTGTATGTGCCAAGTAAAAATTGGGCGTATCATATATGTCATTTTTTAAAATGTATTAGGTGTTTTCATCAATTTGTAGCTCGGGTACGTAACCATTTAAATGCTATGTCATAATTTCTTAAGTTTTTGTAAATAGTAAGATTTTGAACTAATCTAAACAATAAAACTACAAAATTTAGAAATGTATAAATACTTTTTATGTAAACATAAATAATGTATATGGCTTGGGATGTGTGTGAGCCACTTTTTTTGTTTTAGGTAATGTAAAAATGGAATTTTTTAAAATCGAAATAAAATTAATATTTTCGAAGGGGTTAAATTTTTTTTTACTTACAACACACTGGAAATCATTTTTATAATTTTCTCTGCTACTCTCTCATTTATAATCCACTGAACATACTTTGATCAAATTATATTAACACATAGACTCCTTTTGATACCTTATTTGTTTATCTATTGCCAAGTCAAAGTGTCATGTAAAGTCTGGCCCAAATAAATTTACACTCAAACAAAATACAACCTTGGCTATATTTTATTCCATTTTCAGACACAAAACTTAATAAACCCATCTTTTAGATGAGCTATGATAAAATACTCAAAATTAGGGTACCATTATATAACCGTTATTTTTGGTACAACTGGGCTTCTCAAGTATTTTAGCACTTTTATTCTTAAAACTCTTAATGTTTCTTTTTTTCACACATTTGTCTACCACATTTAGCCACGTCTTACATGGCCTATCTCTTTCATATCTTTGCTTTGTCTCTCAATCTACTCACTCATCCTCTCAACATGCCCAAACCAACATAACACACTTCTTTCACAATGACCTATTGGATTCCCTTTCAAACCACTCCTTCAGCACCCATGATTTATTTTTTAAACACTTGTTTTGACCTCAAACAAAAACAAAACTTTGCACATCCCAAGAATGTTATATTTTTTTTATCTCTAAAACAGCTGCAGTGTTGCTTTTTTGTGTGTGGATTTGAAAATAATACATATTTTTGTGGGAAATTACTTAGCACATGTGTCTACTTACGGTAATTACTTACGTGTTATATATTTTGTACTGAGCAAGAAAATGATGTTTTTTTGTTAATTATTTACTCTTGGCAGGAAAATAATACCAGCCTGCGATTGAATTGAACCTACATAATTATAGTAGTTAGGAAACACTTTGTTTGTAATCTGTACCAATTAGTGTTGTAGTACGCAAGACTGAAGAAGTGGAACAGCTCTTTGAAACAATTATATTGAAAATTTGAACCGACCATGGGTCCATTTCTTTAGAAGCGAGCCATTTCAACAAGGTACAAAATGTGTTTGGTTTTATTTGTGAAATATATGCTATCATATGAAAATGTAGTTTGATGTTCTGACAATGCTTCACATTACAGTATTTGATTAGTAATGAGAAGCTGCATTTATTGTACTTATGTTAATGCTAGAAATGCAATTTTGTTTTTGTAAGAAATATGACAATTCTTAATGAAACCCTTGTTAAAATGTTGAACCTATCCGTCTAGTGATTTGTTTGGCAAAGCATACTTGCCTTCCCTTATTACTTATCCCAAATGATTTTAACAGACTGTCAATTAAAATACAATCTCCCATTGTATTAAAACTGTGCAAACCCTTAAAGGTTTATTGTGTTATCAACCTTATATCCTCTTCCATACTTACTAATTACACTCTAACCCCATTAAACACAGCATATACGTTACTAATAATTACGGGATTTTCTTAAGATGTAAAAATGGGGGTTATGTTCTAATTTATTCATTAAGTTCCAGCTAATTGTTAATCACAACAATGTTAATAACTTTTGCTTTATTAGGTAATAAATCATATTACATCTAACAAAAAATCAAGAAATTATTATGAATAAAAATATACAGAAATAACCCAAGTAAACAAAATAAAAAATTGTAATCTTTATATTATTAACTATCGTAATCATAACGAGCCTTCTGCTAATCACTGCCGGCTGATTTTGGCGAAAGTGTAGACGACTGTCTTCCTGTTGGAGTGAAATCAGCACAAGCCCTACTTTGCTCCTCACTTTACAACTTCTCAATAAGTCAAAAATGTTCATGGTTGAGTCAATCATTTTGAAGGGCTGAGACATGACTTTTATGGTGAGGGTTCTCAAACACTTTGCTTTTTCTGGACTCAAATCCGATTCTTCTATGATATTTTACAGCATTGGGTGTGTAAACAGGTGCACAGAGCATTTAGAGATATGAGGAAGTTTGCATGTGATGTGTGACCAGTTAGTTACCTCGCACCATTTCTCCTCTAAAATAAAATTTGCATGCATGTGAAAACTTGGATAGTGAAATTAAGAGCATATAATTGGGTCTATCTTTACCTTTAAGTTGAAATTGTTGTGAATGGAAACATGTAGTCCAGTTTCTATTTTTAAACAAGATTAAGTATAATCTTGCTTCACTTGCAATTAACAAGAGTTTACACTTTACATTATGAGTGGCATTAATAATTTCTCAGGGTGTCCAGCGACCTGAAAAACGGAAAAGTCGGGGATTTTATAAAAAAAATTGAAATTTTCAAATATACACTGAAATTATTGATACAGAACTTTAATTTACATTAATAAAAATAACTTATTTCTTCCAGTTAATACACACCTTGAATCTATTTTTAACACAGCTGTCTCAATTGAGCACACAAATCTCAATTCTCGAGGTCAACATGTGATTTTCAAGTTGTCTTTTCATCACTCTATATAGTGCATGGCTAGCCAAAGTTGAGTCATGGTTATATGTATGCGCAGGAATTGATTACGTCATAGGAAGAAGAAACTAAAAAATTGCGTGTCTCTAATTATAAGTGGTACTAATGTAAGGTGTTCTTTTTTTAATGTCTAAATATTATCTCACTTAAATCGCACTATCCGACAGGCCATCATTATAGGCTTCAAACACCTCATAGTGTGATAAAATTTCAGCATAGGTATGGGTTAAAAAATATTACATTAAATTGCAATCTCAATGAAAAATTCAATATATATACACTGGAAAAGTCGAGGAATTTAAAATTATAACTTGACTAGGCACCCTGTTTTTAAAAAACAAACAAAAAAGGGGGATTTTTTTTTGGTCATGTTTTACTAGTGGTTTGGAGTAAACACACATGTACTAACTATGCTAATATGTTAGGGGCAAGTAAGGCAGGATTTAGAAGAAATCTACTCATATTTGGGTTGATGGAGAGTGGTAAACCATTCAGGTAAAAACCACCTTCCTGTACACCTAAAAGGGAGTTTGCTGCTTTAATACATTAATTATTTAAAATGTTTACAAATATGTGGGCTTTGCTTTGAAGAATTTAATCTTTTTTTTTAAATGTTTTAAGAATAGGTCTGTCAATCATCCTATTGGATCTTGCCATAATAAACTCTGGTTCAAATGTTGGAGTTTGTAAAACAAAAACCTCTTTGCTGTAGTTATTGTATTTTATTTTATTTTTTACAGAGTGAAATAAAACTTAAAGGTCACAAAATAAAAATGGTTTTAGTTATAAACATGTCCGAAGTAAATTTGGATCATTTGTGCAGATTATTTTCTTGGTGTATCACTTAGGAGGACTAAAAGATTCAGGATTCTTCCATATCAGAATGTGCTGTGAGTGTGGTGTCAGAACTACCAAATTCAGTAGCTGTCTCGCTAACTATAGATTCTGAACCTTGTTGATTTGTTCTTTCATCTTCTTTCATTTCTGTGTCAAATCTGCAAAACCATCAATAAACATTATACATCATAGATCAAATACAAAATAAAAATCTTAAAATTACTATATAAAAAAAGTTGCTAGATGGATATATAATATCTATAAGACAAAGTAAACTATTAAACAGGAGCAAGAACCAGGCACAGGTTTACTTCTTCTTGAGACCAGTATTTTTTATTGTTTGTTTTTTAGCACCATGTGCTACCTTTTCAGGTTATACACAAATGTATTTTTCATAGTATCTTAATCATTTAGATGGTTGCAAATAATAATTTTGTAACTATTAATGACCATACTAATTAAGACAATTATTGATGCATCATTTTAATAAGGGTTAGCTATTTCTGTGAGTAAACTACCTATATTAGGAAAACCTCTTTTCCCTTTATGAGGTAGTAATATTATATTTGGAAGAAGGTATAGGAAAGGTGGATAGAAACATAAAAAGGGACAAACACAATATGGCTTTTACAATGAAAATAAGAACATAGTTCGCACTTTACATTGCTGCCATTGGACAAAAAGGTAATAGTTGCCTCTTGAAGAAAATCGATCGTCGCTGCCTAATTCCCGACCTAGGTTTCTTTCTATCGGAACTCATCCGGGAGGACTGTGAAACGCGCAATGCAACTTCCTAAAAGAGGAGTAAAATACAGAATATGTTTGTCATGGATGTTTCCAGCCAGTTGACCTGTGTAGAGGCTTTGTAGGCTTTTTGTTTTCCTCTGCCCAGTAGTAGCAGTGTAATGTGCATTTGATAATGACCCTCTTTCTGGTACCTCCTACAGTGTATTTGTTTTTCAATGACTATCTGACAACTGAAGCAAATCATGGATAACTATTTTATTTTTAAATAAATTGAGAAGTGTAATTAATAATACATTAGTTAAAGCTAGATAACTTTAATCTGTGATTATTTTTAAATGTTACTATCTTAGTGTCCCATCATTCTCTATCAATTTCATTTATCTCCCTTTTGTGTTCTTTGGTTTCCCCTTTCCTGAAGATTTTTTTTAAATCACAGCATGTTACTACCTGTTTAGGTTGTTAGCCTATGTACTAATTACACTAATGTATTAAGAATGAGGAAGGTTGAATTTAGAGGAAGTGTATCTGCATTTGTGTGGTGGGAGAGTAAAACCATCTACGGAAAACCGCTCTAGGTACATCTGGCAGGAATTGGAACCTGGGTCTCCCTGTCATCGGAAGTTCAGTCTACTTTGAGAGGGACACCTTAGACCGTGCAGCATTGAAGTGAGTTTTTATGAAGTTGGGTTGTGTGATTTCATACTCACTCCTGATGAATTTCGTTAGAATGAAACCTAGGTCAGGGGATTGAGCGGTAATGATTGATTTTGCTTCAAGAGGGAGCCGTTACCTCTTTGTTCCAATGGCAGCAATGTAAATATACACACAGTGAAAAGAGGTTTTCCTTATGGATATATAATATTCACATTTAATGTCCTTTTCCTGTGTTTGTCCTTTATATTATTCCTTTTACATGTTCTTATTTATGGGCCAGATTCTTAATACGACTTAGTGAGGCTCGATACCAAACACTAAGACTCCTACCTAGACCTGAATGGACTGGCCATTTCAATCTTGTCTAGGCAGGTGTCATCATTTATGTGGCATCGAGGCACACCAAGTATGAATAGGAAAGTGGTCCTAATAAGTGTTCTATCATTCTTTACAAATTTACATTTTCTTCCTTTCATGTTTTTTGGTTTCCTCGTTCAGGAAGTTGTGTTGTGCGTTTCACTCTCCCTTCTGATGAGTTCAGATGAAATGAAACCTAGATCGGGGGATTGGACAGTAACGATCGACTATCTTCAAAAAGCAGCCATTACCTTTTTTGTCCAATGGCAGCATTGTAAAAAGTGAACATGTTCTGTTCATTGTAAAAGCCATATTGTATTTGTTCTCCTTTATATGTTTCTATCCATCTTTCTAGTGCATTCTTCCACCTATGATACAATTACATGATAAAGCGAAAAGAGATTTTCCTTCTAAAGATGTAATGGTGTAAGGTGTTCTAGTAATGAATGAATATTTCAGTTTAATCCAATTACTGCCCACTGGTCCATTGCTTTAGGCTGAAATTAGGGGTGGTCGGGCAGCAAATATTTTTATCGGGTGGTGGGCATTTCAAAATTAAACTTGGGCACAGGGATATTTGGGCGAACATTTCATTTTGCAAACAACTTTGTCACAGGCCTATAAGATTTCAAATTACAAGTTAAAACAGTCACATTTGATTAAAAAAAATTAAAATGATTAGTTTATGCTCAAGAATTTATAGTTAATACTAGAGCAGATTTCGCTTTGTTTTGTAAAAGTTATATTCCTAACAAATCTGACTAATAATAATAAATTAAATAACTATAAAGAAAACTAATTTAAATTTAAGTTTTTGCAAGCATAAGGCCTAAAATCTCAATGTGGAAATGTTGAATTTGTTATGTTTTTGGCATTGACAAAGAAAATTAAATTGTAGGAATCTTGATTTCGCTATGTTGTAGAGTTGTAACCTGTGAGAAACGTTATCGTAGTTTGTTGAAAGCAAACATAATAATTTACGAATTAATAAAAAAATAATACTTACCTTTGTTTAATATTAGTTGAATTGAAATAATTCAAATATGAATATCGGTTAAACACTATTTTTTTCAAAGTTTGAATTAGAGGTTAGTGCTAACATGGTTTTATATACTTAACAAGTTCTTGAGATGCCCGATCGAAATACGGGCATAAAATATACTCACCCAACATACTGGGATTTTTAGATGCCCGATTTATTGCCCAAAGTTTAGGGTGCCTGACCACCCCTAGCTGAAATCCCTAGTTATTAATGTATGTGTCTAGAAATATAATTACATTAATTAAACTGCAATCTTAATAAAATAGTATTTGTAATTTATAGTGACTGGAAAAGTCAATGAATTTAAAAATATAGTTCGGCTGGACACCTTGTTTTAGTTTACCAAGATTTCTTTGGTTCCAGTATATTGGATTGGTGTGCTTCTTGAATGACACAAAATGTCTAGAAAAATGTTTTAACCCTTATTTGAAGCACTGGGAGTGGATTTGCCGTCATCTGGTGAATGCTTAGACATTTTCTCTTAATTTGAGCATCATTTGCGTTTAATATTCTGGATAGGAAGGCAGTGCTTGCAATTTTTAGTACAAAATGAGGTAATATCACATTATCTTAAAAGTGAAAAACAAAACACATAAAATACATTTTCGAGCATCTTCTGGACTTGCTCGCTTAAGCATTGAGAAATTGTTGGAGCAAAACTAAGTCAAAAAGTAAATAGAGGGTGATATCGAAAGCATAATAATTTAACTACATATTTAGATGATATTTTTATTTTTAATTCTTTACTTTAACTCATTATATATATATTAGAAATGAAAAATATATTAGGGTAAGAGTTGGGCTACAGGCAGTAGAGGAGAGATGGTATGGCCATGTAAAGAGGATGGAAAATACCATAATGGAGACCAAGAAAGATGGAGAGGATCAGATAAATAGCAAGCGTATGGGTGAGAGGAGAAGAAATAGTAAGGGAGGAAGGATGTAGGCATTTTACTAAACTGACCCAGCCACAAGCTGGATATGGTTCATGATTATGAAGGATGGAGGATTGATGATGGATTATGATAGATTTGATGATGACTTTAATGAACTCCCAAAGGTCCGATCCAAATAGTCCGTCTTGACTATATTTAATATGACTAGTATACAAAGTTGCTGATCAAACTTATACATGTGTGTGGACATACTGTAGACAGAGCGAATCACCATCGTTGCTGGGATGGGAGGTGTTGGCCGAAGAGTTGTTATCAATCTCATCGCTTCCTTTACACTCAATTAGCTTGGTACACACGTCTGTAAGTGTCGATGTAGTTACGTCAGGGGACACAGGCTCTTCCTGGAATACAAATATTATAATAATACAGACTGTCATCAATTTGATATTAAAAAGTTAAAGATGAAGAAAAGACAAATGAGTGAAACTAATGGTGTGCTACAAATTTCTATAACAATTTAGACTCAAAACATTTCCACTTATACTAGTTTTTGAGTCGAAACACTTTTTTCTTAAAATAACTAAATAAAGTACCAAGAAATATTTATTCTCTATCAAACAAAAATTAGAAGAACCAAGATTTCAATCAAATGTTTTTCAAAGCTCCACTTTTATGAGGTGTCAAATTAATTTTTAAAGAAATCTACACTCGGTTCACCCTGAGATGTAGTGGTCTTACTTTGATGTATTAATTATACTATTGCCCTATCTTATAAGCTGCAGTAGGGGTGTACAATACTCCAAAACAAATATCAATTATCATATAATCTAGTCGCGTTTGCTTTAAATTGAAAAAGTGGATTTTGCACACGCCCATATTAATACAGGATGTCTACTGAGATAGAGAAACAAAAATTAGTGACTTTTTGACCACAAAATTCCTTCGGTAAACGGTCAAACATTATATAATGCAGTCACACGTAAGCAACATTAAACTTTAACTAGATGGCAAACGTTAACCTTGTCCTTGGTATCACAGTAAAAACCATCAGTCAACTTGTGGCTAATGCATGGAATCATGGGTAGTGGGTGACTCGACATGTTTGCATTGTTACGATGCGCGGGAAATTCAAACAACAATATTTTTGTGACTTTATGACTAAACTATTGAAAATTTGTGACTTTTCAGGGACTTTAGTGACCTTTTTTGCAATTAGTAACTTTTCGTGACTTTCATGAGCCGATAGACACCATGTAATATATATTTTTTTAAGTATCACGTCCTACTACCTGTTCAGGTTATATGCATATGTACTAATTACGCTAAGGAGTTAGGAAATAGAAAGGTTGAATTTATAGGAAGTGTACCCGAATTTGAGTGGTAAACCATTCAGGCAAAATGACCCTCAGTACACCCCGAGTGAAATCCTCTCTTTCAGCGGCAATCAAGTCTCTTGCAAAAAGAGGTGCCTTTAAACATTTGTCCATTGAAGCAGGTAAAGTAATGTTAAAATAGTGAATATTTGAGTGATTTAACCTTAGTCTTCATGGGCTCTGATGGAGGGGGCAGGTTGGTGTGGTACACACACAATGTGTTGTCGAAGATGTTCAAAACAGGCTCTCGACACGGGAAGTCTGACCTCATGCAACCACATGGTCGAAATAACACTTGGTGTATATCCTGTAATTACATTAATACTGAAATTAAGTGTAAACAAACACAAATCTAATAAATTGTTATGATGGCATTGAAAGCTCTGTATTTAGATTAACTTGAAGTAAGACTCTGGTCGAATTCAATATTTTACAGATACAAACCTTAGTTTAAACTTTGAATACCTGAATTTTGAAATCAGATCTTTGAAAAAATTATTTTCATAAGAGGAAGTATAAATATAATATAATATAATAGTAAAAAATAATGACAGTATCGTTATGTTAACATCCTTTCTTATAATCCATTTATTAAAACATTCATAGTTTGATTTCTAGGTGTTAAATGGATTGTCTAGGTTCTGGATGTTAAAAGTATTCTCATATTATGATGGTACTAAAGCACACACACAAAAAAAAAGGCATTAGAGCTCTTAGATTCAAATTTTGGAGGAAAAAAGTTTTAATTATTTAAATCTTAATTTTTTTACTAAATCCTCGAATCTCTAAGGATTTTAGTAACCCATCCATAACTTTGAGTTATATTTAATTCACTTCATATTCTTGAGGATAACTATACTCCATTTCACGGTAGGAGTTACTCTCTGAAAGGTCTTTTTTCCTACCAATATCCTACTATATAATAGATTTTTGGTAGAGAAAATGACCTTTCAGAAAACAATTCCTACGCTGAACAGACCTTATATGTTAACGATTCAATTCCAATTCCTTGACATTTACAAATTTCAATCTTTTCCCATGCATCCAACCTAGCATTAAAAATATTATTTAACTATATACAATACTGTAATACATTTGCGAAACAAACTAAAACATGTAAATAGTTAAAAAAAAACGACTTAAGACAGCCATATTTGATTTGAGCAATATCTAGTCAAGTCATGTCGAGTACATTCACAATTTGCCGGCACTAAAGAGTAGGGGTGTGCCAAGTCCACTCTTTCAATTCGAAGAGAATGCTAATCGAATATATAAAATATTATGTTATTTATATTATTTTGTGGACTAAAATCACTCTGAAAATGTTTTATTGCACAATTGTTTGTAATATTTCTTGTTGCTCTGACAAATCAAGTTATTATCACAACATACAATTCAATTACTTCTAGATTTATTCCATATTAATATTAATTTGTAATGTAAAAAAACAGCTTAGAATGGCTATAATTGAAAATAAATGGAGAATTTTAGCTGTCAATATTTTTTATTTGCGAAGATTCAAAGCCAAAATCTGTTTTGAAGCGAAGTCGAAGCTGATGTTTGTTTAGAAGCCAAGTCGAAGTTTCAAAGCTTCGCATACCCCTACTAAAGAGAAACTAAAAAAAAAAAACTTAGTGGTTACAATGGGAAACTACCAAATTCTAAATATTGCCATCTTGTTTATGTTCCAGAACTTTCTTTCCTTAGATTTTAGAGCTAGGAATCGAGGTATTTAAAATTGTGGTTATTAAAAATTTAATCGAGATATCAAGAAATCGAATATGACATTCTTACTCAGTTTCATGTTCAGTGACTCACCTCTAGGATGTGTTTCTTGCAATGTTTGGCGACAGGGAGAGTTCTTTCTCCGCACTTCACACCACCCTCGGTGAAGATGCATTTAGCCATTGGAGGAGGACGCACGTTCAATCCTTCTGTGGCCTTAAAACATTTAAAAACAACTACACTAAAGTATGAAATTAAAATGTACTAATTCGAGATAGAACGCTCAAATCCTATGGTATTTGAGAGATTAGAGATTCGTAAAAATTTATAAAAATATCTCGAAAACAATTATGAAGACCTTGACTTGAAATAACAATTTTAAGAAATTATATACTTGTGAAGTTGAGGGGGTAACAAACTCATAGAAAAAGACAAAACTGTATAATATAATTAATTTACCAAAGATTTGTTTTCTTTGTTGTTTATGATGGAATATAAATTATGTAAAGTTGTCAGGGTTTTTTTGGTTCTTAGCTCTTGACCACTTCATCTATATGTTTATTTTCCACTCTTTAATTGGCTAATATAATATTATATTAAACACTTGGATTAATTTGTTCATGTAATAAAAAAAGGCTTGCAAGCACCCATCAGTTATATCCTAGGACATTTGGCCAGTTTATACTTAATTTTATTCAATTCTCTCCCCCCACCCAAGTTTATTAGTAATTATATTTTGTCATTACCAGTATAATGAACAAACATATTAATGATTTAGTATTGCTATTGAACTAGTGAGGTCGATTGTGTTTTTAATAAAAACAACTTTCAGCATGTTTTATCCTGTCTCTTCTAGGCCTTATTTAGTAATTACTTATCCTTACTATATTGTTTTATCTAAGATGTTTAGTTAAAAGAAAGTGTGAGGATTTAGGCTAATTTTAAGTAGCCCAAACCATGATCAAAGTTGTAAGCAACGTATAGCTTATACAAATTCCAATTCACTAACTTTATTTTTAGGCTATTGACTTTTTATTCTTATGAAGCCATTGTTGAAACAATACTTTCATTTGTGGTTCTTACTACTTTATTTTTATTATTTTGTCCTAGAACCTGGGTTCTATTTAAATTTACATTTGCACATGTAGCTTCACAGAATAAAGGTGAGATATGATGCGGGACAGCTAGGCAATCAGCGCTTGTCATTTGGCTTCCTTGATTGTAAATTGGAGGGATGAAGACTTGGGGACACGAATTCTCTGATTATACTATGAATAGTTTTATTTAAAAAATATTATGCACTATAGTTATTACTAGACATATCAATATTAAATTACAATCTCACCAACGCACGTCGTTCAAGAGCTTTCTTGTGCAACACAGCTTCCACACCAGTCCGCCGATGGTAGCGGTTCAAAGCTTTCAACTTGGCGTACATTTTCTGTTCCCGGACAGTTTCTCGTGGTTGGTTGTGGATGCTGGCTACACATTTACAAAACATTTTTTTATGTTAAAAACAAACAAAAAATTATTAATACAATTGGAGAATTTTTTTTGTGACCTGGAAAAAACAAAAGGTCATGAAGTGTATAGGGGAGTAGGGACAAAAAATATATAAGTACATTTAAAAGCTGAAAGTGAACACTGCTAAAAGAAAATGTAAATTATACAAGTTTATATAAAGCAGGGGTCAGCAAAACATTGATCGCGATCAACTGGTCCATCTCGATACAATTTTCAGTCGATTGCATAAGGAGACTACATAGTCACGAAAAGGCAACCTTACCTTGCATTATTCCACTGTGGTACAGCTTACAAGATAGGGTCATAGTGTAATTTGTCAAGGTAAGATCCTTTCAGGGTAAACAAAGTGTACATTTTTATGTATTTTCTATAAAAGCATGGACGAAGTGTAAATTTTTTATGTATTTTATATAAAGGCAGGGACGAAGTGTACATTTTTATGTATTTTCTATAAAGGCAGGGACATAAGTACTGAAGGAAAAATTGAATTTAAGGAATAAATATAAGATGTATAGAAAAAAGATTTAAAACTAGAGTGGATAAATGAAGGGTGATCGTGGGACATTTGATTAATGTAAAAGTCAATCAGGGCCCCAAAAAAGTTGCCGACCACACATAAAACATAACAAAGTGGAAAGTAATTTCTATTATGTTTTGGAAAAGAATTGACCTAGTATGATGATAATTAATAGAAGAGACGGATAAAAAGACCTAGCTAATGTGACATTTCAGAACTGATCGATTTAAAAACACAATCCGAGTATAAGAAAAGCTTGTACATAATATGTAGTAAATAAGTTAAAAATATTAATGCTAGGGGTGTCTGATTACTTGAAAATTTGAGTATGGGTCGAGTTTAAGTAGCTGCTCGAACTCGATTCAAGACTTTTACAAAACTCAAAAAATTTGAGTGCTCATAAATTCCCAGTCTAATTAATATTATACAATTTTATCATTTCATATCAAATAGTCCCCTAAATATTTACTTTTGTCTAACTAAAAAAAAAAATGTACAATTTTATTAAATTTATTAAAAATTCCAATTTGTGTGATTATAAATTATTTAAAAAAAATATTGTAATACTAAAAAAACTATGTTTGTACTTATTTATGGTTTGTTTATACATGGATCTATTACAGAAATTCAATCTAGAATATTTTTTGAAACAATATTGCAACTCAACTTGAACTTTACTCAAAATGAAAAATGCATACTCCCAAACCCCTAATTAAAATAAATGCTGAATTAACTCTCAAGTTGGCTATGTTCCAAACTAAATTAAATTTTTACCTTTTCTATTTTAAAAAAAATACACAAAATTAATCTCTTTGTTGAAAGCCTGCTTCATGTTCTGAAGCTTGAATCAAATTTTACTCACAGAGTGTTTCTTTCTCTTTCTTGAGTGTATGTAGATATTTTCGTCGTCTCTCTTTCAACACATGTTGCAGTCGGCGAAATTGCTCTATGTACAAAGATTGTAGTCTTATCAACTTGTCTCGGGTCACCTGAGCCACTTCCTCTGCTGTGTAAACCCCTGCATGCCTGCAAATATACAATTAAATGAGTTTAGACTTTTTTTCACCGCACCTAAGTACCAGCTAGGGTTGTGTGTATTACATCAATTACGTTAATACCCGCTTCGCTGGTTGAATGGTCAAAGGAGCTACTCTCACAATAGACTATACTACCAATGAAGGGGAGATCGGAGTTTGAAGCCTGATCGGGTCTAATGAGATAATGAGAATGGTTTTTCCATTTGCTTTCCACCGAAATGAAGATACACTTCCTCTTAATACAAACTTGCTGATCTCTAACATTAATGGTGTAATGATACTGTTTTGGACCCCTCCCATATATGTAAAAAGTCATGGATGAAGGTATTTTTCTTCAATAAACTGTATGCAAATTATCCTTTTAAGACTTCAGCCCTGGAGAATCACACGCTTTTCAGAAATAATGTCAAAGGATTGCACCATTAAAACTTATTTTTTTCTTTCAAAAATCAACTTTGCAGTGTTTACCAAAAAGCAAGTGACGCTAGCTACCTCTACCCAATAAGCAGCTAGCCTTCACAACATCATATTCCCAGGAGTCTTTCTAGTAGTTGGTTTTGACACTGGTGACAAGGGGTCCAAGAGGCAAGAGGTAGGTCATATATAAGCCGCTTGTGCGTATGAATCCATTACAGTGGACAGCAATACACAAGAACTTGGTAATCAAACAGAGTAATATTCAGTGCCGGCAACATAAATCTACAGCATTTTGTAATAAATCAGTGCAATGATCTAAATAAATTGTGTGCAAATTTAAAGGTTCATAAGTGTAAGAAATATCACAATAATTGGCGCTCGATCACGGGGTTTTAAATACCAATTATCTCACAAATAATCCGTTGCATTTCAATTGGAGCCCAATCGTGGGGCATAATAGTTCTGTATCGTAATAATTGGTGCTCGATCACGGGCCTATAAATACCAATTATCTCACAAACAATCTATAGCACTTCAGTTGGCTCCAAATCACGGGACAATTATATCTCAATAAATTCATATCATTTCAATTGGCGCCCATCGCACGGCAGAATAAAAGTGAGCATTTCAATGTAGTTAGTACATGTGAAAATAACTCAATGGGTAGTAAACCATGCTGCTAAGAAAAAAAGTAATGTATTAAGAATTAGAAAGGTAATTTTAGATTAAATATATCCGCATTTAAATATAGATTGGGAAACCATTTAAGAAAAAACCACCCTCGGAACACACTGTATCCTCATCACCGGCAATCAAGTCTAACATGAGAGTCACACCTTAAACTATGCGACCACCAATGCTCCCTAGGACACCTAAGTGCCAATTTTTCTAGTGTTATATCGTTTCTCGACTATAGCTTACACTATACTTTATTATTTTCTCTCCAAACCCTTGACAAATTAAATTCAAAATTATTGTATTAATAATGAAATTTTAAAAAGGGGTAGGTCAATTTGGTAAAAATGTGTTGACTACAGCTCTGCCTTCAAAATTAAACTTCTAATATTATAACAATATGAGGTAATTATATCATATTGATTTTATAACTTTTTTATTCTTTAGTACCAATATTTTGTAATTTTGACTAACAAATTTAATCAAATATAAATCCACAATCCCAAAGAATCTTCTCGTGAAACCATCTGTATTGGATCATTTTACAGCAGTAAATTTGTTATTACTAATTAATATACTTTAGCCATTTAAGAAGGTGTCAAGAGTCGGACAATTGAAAAATAGAGGAGTTGAAGGCTTGGTGTACCGACTCCACAGCACTGCCTGTATTGATGATTCCACATTTTATGGGGTCAATCTCAATAGTATGAATCGTCATTGGCTAGTAGAATGCGGGTCGTATATTGATAGATGAAGATGGTTTTCCAAAACATGTTTAATCACTGTTATTTTTCCATCCCCTCTCCAAGTGAAAGAATGTACATTTTCTTTAAATCTCCTTCTTAATCTCCATTCATTAGAAATAGTTAATACCCTTGATGATGAATGTAGTAGTAGCAAAACTAATCCAACTTATCATAATCGTACTTGAGAGGGTCTTCCTGCTGACTGTCAACACTGTCTGCATCCGAGGAGTCTATCTCGTCTGCGTGCCAAGTGCTGTCCACTGTTGCTGGTTCCACATCACTATCTGATTCACTGGCATAGTCCAGAATCTTGCTCAGGTTGGTGTTAACTTTGGCAGCATTGATATCTACTGCAAAGTAAGAAACAAGTGAAAAACAATTATATCAAAATAAACACCATCATTATCTGTTTCCAGCCTGTGGCCGGGCCAGTTTAGTAAAACGTCTCCATCTTTCTCTATCCTTCCACCATTCTCCTGCTTTAATTTCTTCCATTATTCTCCTCTCACTTTAACACTTTCTGTTGGCCTCTCTTGCGGTCTTTTTCCTACATACTTCATTTCCATAATTTTCTTGGGTATTCTCGCCTTTTCCATCCTCATTACATGCTCATACTATATTAGACTTGCTTCGTCTGCTATCTCATGTACTCCAACATCCTCATTACATGCCCATTCAATCTCACCCTTGCTTCCTCTACTATCTCATATACTCCCCATACCACAACTCTTCCTCGGATAACTTCATTCCTAATCTTATTTCTCCTCGTGACAGCTAGCATGTTCCTCACAAACTTAATTCTCATGGCGTCCACTTTCTTAGTCCAAATCTAAAAATAAACCTACACATCCTAAATACCCATGTTACAGGAATATGGTTTTTCATTTGGTTGAATATATTAAGAATAGAGATGTGACAATAGAATCCTTTGAATCCTATGGTATTCGAGAGATTTGAGATTCATGAAAATTCAAGAAAAATCTGTCGACCCCTGCTGGGTTTGAACACACGAAAATCGGGTCCTGAGGTAAGCACTTCACCCATAAGACCACCAAGGTGACCCATATATAGTAAAAACCAATAAATTAGGGAGGTGAACGATAATATATGAACAGGGTCAGTAATGAATGGATGTCGAAGGAGTTCGGTTTGAAAGTAAATCCAATAGGTCAATGTGAAAGAGGTGTCTTAGGTTGGTTTGGGCATGATGAGAGGATGAGTGTGGATCGAATGACGAAACTATATGAAGGTGGAGTGTGTGAAAAGAAGGGGTAGGCCATGTAAGACGTGGCTAAATGTTGTAAATGAATGTGTGAAAAAGAGAAACAAAAGGGTAGAGTTGTTTTTTGAGCTATATGAGGTCATAGAGAGTACTCACCAAAGGGGTTGAGGGGTTGAATAGTGACTCCCTCTGTACCAGCATCTCCACCCCCGTCCTCCGAGACCGAAGATTTGAGGGCATTGGCTGGTCGAGAGTAATGTCCCAGAGACACCAGCAGTGACTCTGGCGTGGTCGGGGGTACATGGCGGCAGAGGGACTTCTGACGGGCTAACTGCGCTTTTCGAGCGTGCTCCGCACAAAATCTGCTTTAACATTATTGTTTTTTAAATTGAGAGGTGGTACTAATAATTGTATTGTTATAACAAATTGTTTTTGTGATTTAAAAAAAAAAATTTATGTGAAATATTTAGAACATTGTTATTAAGGCCAAGAATTTAGTGACCTAAAATTATCAAAAAATGAACTTAAAATTCTTTAGAATTACTTTAAATTAGTAACTCTTATAATACATACGACTAAATCAAACACATGCTTAACAAATGGAATCTAAAAATATACGTATGCAATAAAAAGTCTTTAATGACTTAACTCTCATATTCTGCTAAATATTATATTGGTTTACAAATATCTGCTTCAGAAGTAATACCCTTCCAATGCAACCCTCTCAAGCTTAGTTGCAATGTCTCATCTGGGATGTGTATTTTACACCTAAACCAAGATAAAATTTATGTTTTGAGTATTTATGCATTCATTAAAATATCAATAGTATTTAAAAATGTAATTATTTGACATGATAAGCAAAAAATAACAAAAACCAAGAAAATATTACCAACAAGCCCAAAATAACAAAATATGACCTATAAAAACGTTTCCACAACTAGAACAGGATGTATGTGCGCACACATGAACATTGTCTTTGATGTGGCGTACGCATAAAAAGATGACATGTAACAGGCTTGTAAAGATTCATCCTGGTCATAGTCATACAAAACAAAGCATAATGTAAACAAAAGGCTGATTTAGTTTACATTTTAAAAGTGTTTGTAGTTGGAATTTGAGATTAAAATTTCCTGATAAGGCCTTAATGACCCCAAATCTGTAATGGGTACTTACTCGGACTTATCCCCTCTGGCTGTGGGTATGACACATCGTCGGCCGTTCCCTGCATAGACATAGTTGCATTGTTTGTATGGTGCAGTCTTGTCTTCTAAAATGTGTCGCAAACAGTAATTGTACCCTTCCAGTGTCGCCTGAGTACATGTATGTTGCTGATGCCTACACTGAGACACAACCATCACATTTTGCTTGGGAGTAGTTTTTACCGGGGCCAGTTTGCCGCTGACTGCTTGGTACATTACCCTGAAAGAAAAGACAATTATAAATATATAGGGACCTACTTGTTTTCTTATTGCAATTAATTATAACTTAGGTATTTCTCAATATAGGCTCTATATGTATATTTATGTATGACACAATATTATTTGTGCCAAGAGGCTTGTAAGCCAAAATATTTAGCTTGTTTGGTAATTGAAATAAAAGTTAAGACAATAAAAAGTAAAGTACATTTTTGTTGATGGGGAATAGTTTTTAAGATTTGAGTTTTCCTTGGGTGAGCTTACCTAAAAAAATTAGGTATTCTTATATATACTAAGACCTATACTTGAATTTTCATAGAAATAACAGTTTAAAAAATACATTTTTTTTCTGTCAACATTAATAGTGTTTAATATATTATGAATATTATTTTAAAAGTATCGGTATCCATCAAAAGTAACAGTTGCATATCACATGACTTTGATGTATGACTATATTAAATTTATTTTAGTAACTTTTGTAAATGGTAAATACTGTTATTCCTAACTCAGCCTACCCCAAAAATAATTATCTCAGAGCGTTATTTTAATATTTAATATTTTAGGGCCTATAAGCTAATTTCCAAAATAACTTTATCTGCTTCAGTGGCCGCATGGTCTAAGGCATCGGTTTCCTGAGTCACGAACCAAATGAGGGTAGCAAGGATATTTACTGAGGGTCACAGGAAAGTTTCTAAATTTGTTTTCAAACTTCATGAAATATTATATTTATAAACACTTCATCAAAATGAGATAGGGTAAGATGGGGTAAATAGGAGGTAAATTTTTTAAAATAGTCACAGTTTTATATTACTTAGATTAATTTTAAATATGCCAAAATGTTGCTTATACATTTGGCAACAATAAAAAAAGTTTCTGTTCAAATATCTTACTATAGAATTAACAACAAAAAAAAGTTTGTATCTGATTTTTTTTTATGATTCTGAATCTAAATTTCAATTAGTTTTTCTACTATAAAACATTTTGTGGACCACAAAGCTTTGTACAAAATTGACCAAAACTATTATGACTTGAAAAAGAGTGCTCCGAGCTACATTAATTTGTAGGCTTATGTTATTATTTTTTAATGTAATAAGGTGAGTGGTATGGTGGGGGGTGGGGATTTTACCTCAAAATTACCCAATTGTGGGAAAATCGAAGGTACAAATAAAAACAAGACTTTGTACTTACTTTGATTAACCATAAAGCTCTAACTTGTAAATAAGTCTCAACTTTAATGTATCTTTTACTATCACTTGTTTACCTAAGTGTTTTGAAGTTGATCAAGTTCATTTTTACAATTTTTGAATAGTGTTCAGACTCGTTTTCATGGCAAAAAATGCCAATTTTTGTAAAATTTCATGACATCTTAATAAAGATTTGGTAAAAGTTAAAAATACTTTTGTCTCGTTTACATTATCCCATATTAGAAGTAAACAACCCATATTAGTTTCAATTCTTTAGTGCAAGCCTTTGATGAGGAGGCCTATACCAAACAAAAATGGTCAGAATGTGCAATTTTCATTTTGTGTGTGTGTTTTTCTTCTTCTTTTTTGCAAACAAAAAAAAAATTTTCAGTGAAAGTGTGTTTTATATAAAGTTTTTGGTTGTTGTTTGAGCACCAATTCACCCCAGCTTTTTAACATGAATCAGAATAGGCTTTGGGGCCATACCTCCAAATTACCCCAATTGGGGTATAGTGGAGTTTTTTTTTTGTGGTTAAAACTTTTTTTTTAATTTCAAAACATTAGTGGACTCTCCTACTGTCAAAAATGTTATAATAGGAAAGATTTCAACAGTATGAGCATGATTAAAGAACTAAATTGTCCGCCGATTTACCCCATCTTACTCTATTATAAAGAGTAAGTTCAAGTAACAAGAGGAACAGTGTTGCAACAAGGTATTGAAACCCTCCCGCACTCGGAATTTCAAACCCAGCTCAAGGACAGGCCCATTCCGATTCGGAAAGTTTAAAAGGTTCTTTTCCCCTTCAGACTATAAAACCTACCTCTGTGAACAAGTATTTTAGGTCTTGTAACAATCAAGATCTTCATAATGATTTGCATAGCACTTAAACATAAAGAGCTCACCTACAAAATGAAACATCATGGGTGACACTGAAAAACTATGTTTTTGGTCACCAATTTTTTCACAGGAACATATTGTGTAATTTTTTATATGTAAAATTTAAGTTACCAAAAATTCAATTCAGTTAATAAATAACATGATAATAAATGAAATAAAATAAGAACCGTTTCCAAAAATGAAACAGCATTATAATAGCCACTGAAATAGTCTTCTTAGGTCACTTACTGAACATTGTAACAAACGCATTTTCATTTAAAATTGTGATTTACATTTTGTTTGATTATGTCATTGAAATAATAGCCTACCTTTTTTGTTATTTTAATTAACAAATCAATCAAGTTAACTTAATAAACACAAATCTGAAAATAATAAGAAATAGAAATCTTTGGGCCGTCAGGCCGAAAAAATATATTATAGAGGGTCACAAATAAAAAGGTTTGGGAAACACTGGTCTAAGGCGTCTCGCTAAAGACTAGACTGCTGATGACATCGGGCTTTGATCCCAGTTGAGTGCAGAGTGGTTTTTCCAAAATGGTTTTCGACTCCCCCTACACACAAATGCGAGTACAATTTCTATTTTTAAACCTTCCTAATCCCCAACACATTAGAGTAATTAAACTTCAGCTCACCTTCGCTCCATATAAAAGTTAAACACCTTCTCATCTGCAAATATATGAAAATATCTTGTACATTTAACAAAAAAGATAGAGGGATATAAAGCTTTAGTATTCTGTTCCCATAGTATGATTAATATAAACAGTACTTTAAAGTTGTCACCTTGTCTCTAATGATATGGGTTAGGGTCCAAATATGACTTCAATGATGACGTATTTCTGCGTATGATGTTTGCACAACTGCTGAAATCAAAAGTAATCAAAAGTATACGCAGCAATTTGTAATAATTATTAAATTATTTTAAATAATAAAATATTTATTGCTGTTAATTTCGATCACATCTTAGTCACTAAAAATAATATAAAAAATATACAATACAGAAATCAATTAAAATAAATAAAAGTTTATATTTTAGCTGTAGCCTTAATGATCTAAAAGGCAATAGCTTAAAGTGCTCATTTCACCAAAAAGTATAGTACAGTTAAACTTTTACCTCAGAGCGTTTCTGTTCTGTTTTAAAATATATTATTTATGAACACTACATTTAGATACTATGAATTTATCTAATCCTCAACTTCTTTTTGTAAGTCAATGCAATATAATATCTCTCCAGTGAGTTATAAGTTGTAATATAAAGGCATTGGTTAATTATAGAACTGCCACTTTGTAAGTTGGATTCTTAGCCAATAACTGTTTTAGTTCCTTCAACTAAATAAATATATGAAAAACATAAAGAATAAATATGTTAAAAATAAATCCTTCAAACGTATGATTGCACTCAGATAATTATTTAAAACCAGAAGACTAACTTGATAGACTTTTTTTTATTGTATTAGGCTATATTGGTTTGAGAATATAATTTCTATGATGAATGAAGTTAACCGGGAAAAAGTTGGAGTACAGTGAGTTGGTAAATGAGATAGTAGAGGAAGCAAGACTGAGATGATTTTCACATGTAATGACTAATGAGAATGGAAAACGAGAGGGTGTCAAAAGGAACCATTGAGATGAAGTATGTAGAAAAATGACCGCACGGGAGACCAAGAAAAAAAATGGGAGGATTAGATAACATAAAATGTCAAATGAGAAGAGAAGAATGGAAGTAATTATAAGAGGTAGAATGGTAGAAGGATAAAGGAAGATGGAGGTTTTTAATTAAAGTGACCCAGCCAAAGGCTGAAAACAATTAATTATCATGATAATTTCTATGACTAGCATTAATCGTGTGCAAGGTTGCATTTTGTTAAAAATTAAATGTATCTATTATTTTATATAAAGGATGGTAATAATAAAAGTAGATATGAAAGAAAATGTCCCCACATTTGCAAGAAGAGAATATAGGAACAAAATAAAAAATTTACTCTCAACACACCTCGTCGGGATTAAACCTCCACCAACAAACTAGTTACTTTGAGACTAATACCTTTATCTACGTGGTCACTGATGTAGATCTTAGCTATATTTCCCATCACAAAAGTGAGTAAGTGTATTGATAAACAAAAAATAAAATATTCTATTAAATATAATATTAGCTTAATTTAGTTTGTTTGCTTATATAATTTGTATCATTATAGTGTCTTTACCATGGTCAGAATTTTGCGTACACTAGTAACATACAATGATAGCTCTTTCAGCTTTAGTCAACACTCAGAATTCTCAAAGAGTTGAAAGCCAGCCTACTAAACTGGTCGAAGACTAAACTCACTTTTTATAAATTTAGTAACTTTTTTGTTTGTAAAACGTATACAATTTGGATATATTATTAGATGTATTTATTCGCAGTTATAAGCTTAGAGACGCGGGATATTTGTATGAAACTAGTTTTATCATATTTAATAATACTATTTTTTCACTACATAATATTAAAAATAACAGAGGCGTAGTGTTAATTTAATTAACTACTTTTCAACATGAAATTCCTAACTTTATACGATCTTTTATACTAGTACGGAGGCTAATACTATGAGCTGTATTGACTACTTCCTGTTTTAAAAGGAAATCTAAAATAGTTGAGTGTGCCCTTCGTCGTTTCCAGGAAGAATAAATGGCGGCTGAGGAAAAATGGTACTTTACGAAGGAACAACTTGCAAATACACCAAGCAGAAGATGTGGTTTCAGTGCAGATAGAGAACTGTCATCTAGACAAGCTGCTGCACATTTTATTCAAGATATGGGACAAAAATTACAAGTGTATCCTTTGTTAAGAAAATTTGATGGTGGGGTGTAGTGATTGTGCACATTTCCGTCTTATATGAATGACCTCTTTTTTGTGTAATTTAACATGCTAATTTAGCTTTAATCTAGAAACTTTAGCTTCTTCATGAATCGTAGAATTTGGTGTCGGTAATGGTTCACGAATATGTTCAAGGAGTTGAGGTAAAATATTGAAAACATTGCATGGCGTATTTTCATTTTATACATGCCACGCCATATTGATCATGTGATTTCTTAGTTTGGTACGTAAAATTTAGTTTTGAGTACTTATATTCTTATGCGTTTCGGATTGGGGTTGTTCTGTGTGCTATCTTGATAAATTTTGAGTAATTTTTCCTTAAAATTGTGCATAGACTTATCAAATGGGACTGGCCTATTAAGTGTTTAGCATTTTTTTTAAATTAGGATTAACAAATTATAGGCGCACACGTTTAACATTAGTATCAGCTCGCCCTTTGTTAGAGATTTCAAGTGAATCCAAATTATTATCCGTCACCGGGGTCTATAAAATAAATCCTCTTTGCAGTTATGTTTTTTCGTCTAAAACACTATTAAACACATACATAATACACTAACAACAAACATTTGGTTCTGAGGTAAACAATTAATACTATGATAAATTATTTTTAATCCTAATATATGACTGTTATTCAATATTACACAATGTTTTTATGAGAACTAAATCTTGCTTGAATGGAAAATTGCATTTTGACACACTGTTAGGGATTAGGAATGTAGAAGTTATAGGAAATGCTCCTGCATTTTTATGGAGGAAAGTTATATTAGCCAAAAATTCATATGTACGATACCTGATCCGAGATTTAGAGTTCTCTCTCACATGACATTCTCTTAGTGTGACACCTTAGACCACACAACCACTAAAACAGTTTCTACCTTGTTTGTCACCACACAACTATTAAAAAAAAGCAATGAGATACAAGATGTGCAACACAGTAGAAGCAAAACAAAATAAAATAACATTTTTATTACTTAAGACTCATGGCTGTGGAATCACTCAGGCCCTGTGCCCCTATTTTTCTACTGTCCAACTCAAAAGAATCCTTCATAAATAGCTATAATTTATATTTATTAGGCTAGTAATAACAAATGTACTTGGGTAAAATATTTAAAAAAAACCACTTCATAGGAAGCTTCTTTGGCGGTGTGAATTTGTATTTGAATAAAAATTTGTCAATCAAAATAACAAAATTTGATTCTAAAAAATAAAAAGTAAGCCCTATATTATTCAAAATGTAATACCATAGACTGTTATATTGTTATAATATTATAATTTTATATTTTAAAGTCTGGGGGCCGTACATTTTTAGCTACTCTGACTCCAGCCAAAATTGCTTTGGACTTAGACTCCACAGCTCTGCTAGGACCTATGAAATACATAAATAGGTTTTCTTAGCTTATATAACTAGATTTGGCCAAATTCTTTCTTAAAGTAGGTTGGCTACTGTAGGCTACCTAGTTAACTTTCACTCTTAGTAGTTTTGTCTTGTTATATTAATTGTACGGTCTACTTTTTCATTGTTAAAAAATCAGTGTGCTTTCCTGGTAGTGCTAAGCAATACTTTGAGGCTGTTTCCGGAAATAGTTTGCTTCTAATGAGCCGTAAAGTATAATTTAGGCCTAGATTGGTATAGAACATGGAGAGTTTTTAGCGCTAGAGGTAGCTGTGGTTGGGTGAAGTATTAAACGTCAAAACCATCCCAGTCGCATCAAATTTTAATAAAGCGTAGGGATTATTTCACTTCCTGGGGAAAACGATCTCTAGTGCATCCAGCTAGTATATCAAAGCCTAACTTCGACATCAATGAGAGCTAAGTGGAAACCAAACTTATTATCTTTTGTACATCCACTGTAACTTTGATGGTATATAGCTGAGTCACCTTACAGTTTTTTAAGTGACTCTTGATTTTCATTGTATGCCTTCAACATAACTAGTCACCCTACTTCATTGGCGACATAGTCTAAGGCGTCACTCTCATGACTAGACTGTCGATGAAAGGAAGATCAGGGTTCGAGTCCCGGCTGGGTGTATTGAGGATGGTTTTCTAGTCTCTCTTTACACAAATGAAGGTTCTTCTCTAAATTCAACCTTCATTATCCCCAACACATTAGTGTAATTGGTACTTCTGCATATAACTTTAATTATTAGTAAGACACGGTGCTAAAAAAACCAAAAAATATTCCTTCACTGTGTACCAGTGCTACTCATTTTCTGGCAGGGCAATAATAATATAACCAACATAACACTTTTTATAAACAACAGGAAAAACTGGGTTATTGTAAAATTATGGGAGGTAAGTCAAAAACAATAATAGGCTTTATTAGTACTGTATTAAGAATTTTGTAAATAGGCCTATAATTTAAATTACATTAGTTCCAATAAGAGCATTGTAAACTGCGTTCTTGTTTTCATTGTAAAAGCCATATTGTGTTTGTTCCCTTTTTACATGTTTTCTTGTTCCCTTTTATATGTTGTCGATCCACCTTTCCTGAACCTTCTTACATATATAATAGGCCTACATTAGTTACTAAGACGTTTATAGAAACACAGAAAACAAACACTAAAGCCTGTAGGCTAGACTTTACATAATAACATAAACATCTTTTTTGAAACATAAACACACATAGCCGAATATTAAACCAATTAAAGTTATAGTAGTAATGAAATTATAATCAAAATATTGAGGTATCTACTTATGCACGTTTTGTGGATGGGTAAAGTACTAAAATAAAGTGTTACATATAGATATCTGATTGTACTGGTATTGAGACATGTTTTCTTTGCCATAAAACAATTAAAAATGCTTTATTATTAATACACAAAAAAAATGCAAGGATTCTAATACTAATATTAAGATTGTATGTAAGTTTTATAGTAGATATTAGTTTATATACTCGCCTAAATCACTAAAAAAGTAAATATGCAAAGGAATAATTAGTCCCAACATGGCAATAAAAGAAGTAGGCCTACACAATAATTAATATTAAGTTTTTTTTATAATAAACTATCTCAATTTAATAAAAGCTAACCTTGCACCAATAAATAAAAACATCTTCAAATATCTTGAACTTAAAAATGCATTTACAGGCACACCATTTTTATTCCTCATTAAAAAATATTTCAATAATGCTTTATATATCTGAAAATTCCATGGTGTGCGCCCTCATTAGTGCTATATCAGCCTATCGGCCACTGCTGTTAGCAATGATAGTGCCAGCATTTGTGGATAAAGGGTGTCATGGGGTCACATCTGGTCATTGATCTCAGTTTTCAAGACCAGAGCTGCTACCTATTTATTCAAGCAGCTCCTCATTTGTCCTCGTGAGGCTGAGTTTGACGCAGTTCCAGACTCACAGTTTCACAAGATTCTGGAAGCGCTGGGAATTGAACCCAGAACCTCTGGATCTGTAGCCAGAAACTCTGACCACAGAGGTGGTCACACATATTTTACCATAATCAAATTTTAGATCTATTGACTCATCTAAGGTTATGTTTTGTTAATTTGGGTTAGTGTTTATTTCACATCTTAATTATTCCACATTAAAATATCTAACTTAATTTTAAAATATCATGTTGATAGTAAAATACTTGGGGTTTTCTCATTGTCTCTCCACACTAATGCTTTAAAACAAGACAGTATTACATTTTGGTGTTACTAGCAATATAAATATGTTAATAAATCAATTTTGATGCAAAACAATTCATTCACAACACTATTTAACTGAGACCAATAGCTTTCCACATAACTAAAGTAGCCCTATGACTTTTTGGTTCTGACTGACATCTAAGAAAAGTTACCAGACCAAATTATGTATCCTTACGTTTAACCATATGATCTGCAAAAACGTGTGTTTAGCAGCTGTCACTTTTGACAGTCAAAATTTACGTATATACATGAAACAAATGACAGTTTTATTTTTTATTAATTGTTGACCTTGATATGTTGATCAATAGCCTAGAAAATATGTTCAGGCCTATAAAATAAAAAATACACTGTAGGGGCTATTGACAAATCAAAAGCTATCCTGATTTAAAAAAATCTATTTTAGATTCACTACTCTTAAACAGTTTTAACTAAGTCTCTATAAAACTACAATATTTTGAAGTCCTAACGTGGTATTCAACACTGAAGAAAGACTCTCTAGTATTTTTTATTACACTACAAATTTTTTTGGAATACTATCAAAATCCTAAATCTTGAGGTTTAGCCTTGAGGGCAACACAACACAATCTTGAGGTTTAGTCGTAATTCCATTGTAGAACGTCTCTTTGTTTAATTATCAATTATTTTTTTCATGGTTGACATGTCTATGAATCTACATTGGTCACTGCCACACCCTTATAGCGGTCATAAATGTTAGAAATTATGCAATACACCATTTTGTGGTTATGCCGAAAATGTTTTGGGCCTACTGTGCCCTATTTATGGTAAGTCCACCAAAACTAATATGTATAAAAAGTTTGTTTTTTAATCACCACGCCGATTTTTAGATCACGAAAGTTATATCTGACCTTGTGGTTTATAATGCAACATTCATATTATCCTCAAGACTTGGCAGTCTATTTTTTCTTTGGATTTTATTATTGTCATAGCAGAGAAGGCTTGCTTGCACAAATAGTGGAAGCGGAAGAATATTTGAAGTGAAGCCTTACACCCCTACCTCAAACAATTTAATACCAACATTGTACTTGATTTCTGATAGTCATACTAGTTCATAAGCTGAACTCTTTTTTTTAATTCTCCCCCACCCCTCCATAGGACAAAGTTGACTCTTTATCTGGTTTTATGTAGCCCAGTAATTTAACTTAAGCTGAGGCTGACCTTGAAAATGGGTTGTTGCATTTTTTATTTAAATATCGCTATTTATTTAATTCGTTGTTACCAAACTAAAAGTGCCCGAAAAAAATAATTGAATCTACAATTCTAGTGGTGGGCCACATCATTGTCGGCCAAGGGGTGGAAAGAAATAGGACTCACGTGGAAACACAAGTTATTACAAAAATAGAGTGCAATTAAGTTTATTACTGACTTAATCTCAGTTGGAGTTTTCATGTGTTTTTCCCATGCCAAGTCAAAACTTTTCGTTTCTGGGTTAATAAAAACCTTAATTTTACTACAGTAGATTTACTTTTCCAAGAACTTTAGTAGGTCACAAAAAAGAAAAAGGCATTGAGGGTTGCCATTTGGACACCCCTGCACCACACTACACATTAATACCGCTAATGTGCTTGGGATGAGGAAAATTGCATTTAAAGGAAGTGTATCCACATTTGTGTGGACAATCATTTAGCAAAAATTGGTCTCGGTACACCTGACCAGGATTCACACCCGGTCTCCCGATCATTCGCAGTTGACCATTTCAAGAGTGGTGCCATATAGACCATTCAATTTAACCGAGGTCCGAATTCATAGTGGTTTTTCTTGTGCAATCAAAGGCACCTTATGTCGGTTTGTCCTTGACTCTCTTTCTCAGTACTCAATTATGTATCAACACAGCCATCGTGTACATGCACCGGTTCTATGTGTTCCACTCGTTCACACAGTTCCACAGGCACTCGATGGCAGCAGCGGCGCTCTTCTTGGCTGCAAAAGTGGAAGAGCAGCCTCGCAAGCTGGAGCACGTCATAAAGATATCACACATGTGCCTGCACCGTGAGCAGCCCACCATCGACACCAAGTCAGAGGTATTTATCTTAATCTTACTACTCATTCTGGTTATACAAATAAACCAATCACACTAATGTGTTAGGGATGAGGAAAGTTGAATTAAGAGGAACTGTATCTACATTTGAGTGTAAAACCAAACCATCAAAGATGTCTAGCCAAGCAACTTTTGATTCTCTTGCAGCAATACTTGGAGTTGGCTCAGGATCTGGTGTTCAACGAGAATGTCCTGCTCCAGACACTCGGGTTTGATGTTGCCATAGACCATCCTCACACAAACGTGGTGCGCTGCTGTGAACTGGTGAACGGTAAGTCATGCTTGTCCCGTCCGCCTGATGCAGGTACAGTATTCTAGTTACTCTTTGTCTACAAACGTATAACATTCGCATCTTCTTAAAAGTACAAACATGATTGATGTGATTACATTCATATCTCCTGGCTAGTACTATTTTTTAAATTATGCTTTAACACAAAATATATTAATGATTTGAGACATGCAAAAGGTGAGGTTATTTTTAGGGGAAAAGTGGTGCTATTTTTGTCAAAAAGCGATATTATAACCTGAAAGCAATGTTATTGTTTACGTAAATATGAGTCAAATTAGTATTTGCTTAAAAAAATTTAGAATAAAACTGTTTACTTTTTTCATTCATATTGTCTATTTAACTATTTATCAACATATTCAGAGAAAAATCAAATATAAATATGCACAAAACATTTCACGCTTAGTAACATCAAACTCGATATATCAATATCATTACCTTCGAGTCTTACAAATAGTATTATCAAAATAGTCGATTATCAACTTACGTTTAGACCAAACAATAACAACACCTAAACATGTTGTTATAAAAGACTAAATTACTAACAAATAAGAAGGAAATAAAAATTAATAAGATTTAATTTTTCCAAACATGATCGTCTGTAGCAAGGTCCATATTTATTAATGTTCTTGCTTGGACCTAGCGTGAAATATATTAAAGGTTGTAAACAAAGAATCAATATATCGAAATTTAGGTATCGTAATGTGTAAAAGTAGAAATTGTTAATTTTAATGTTAACTGCAGATAAAAAAAAGCTTAAATATCCCGAAAATGCTCATATTTCCTGTGATCCATTTTATACCCATAAAATAAGTAAAAACGGATACTATTTGTATAAACAGCAGCCCTGCTATCATCAATGTTACCACGTTGAAAATTATATTGCATGATGTGGTATCTGCAGGGTGTCTACCATCTGGGAAAATTACGGAAAACTGGAATTAGCCAGGAATTTGAAGTGAACAGGGAAAAAGGGGAATAAATCGTGAATTTGGTAAANTGAACAGGGAAAAAGGGGAATAAAACGTGAATTTGGGAAATTGCAAAAAAAAAAAAAATACGGGAAAATGTTTAACTCAAAATATGAAATATGATAATCATTAAATCAGTAAATAATAATGGTATTCAAACTAGTTTTTTGTTTGTAGTTGTGTAATATATTTTATAATTCCTAGTAAACAATGTTAGTACAAATTAAAAAATATGTTGTTTCAAATTTTTTTTATTATCAGTAGAAAAATTAGGGGGGGTGGAGAAGGACATGACATACTTTTTAGTCAGGAATTTTAGGAAATGATCAGGGGAAAAGTCTGGAATTTCATTGGTCAAGTTGATTAGACACCATGATATTTGCTAAATTACAAAGAAATGGTGTTTATTTAGAAAAAAAAGCTTAAATTCGTACTATTCACATGAAAACGGTAGAATTCATGTAAAAAATTTGTTTTGTCGCAAATGCGAACTTTGCATGTGCCTATTAATGACTCATCCCAAGGGGTAAGTATGAAGAAGATTGCGTTACTGGAAAATTTCTTTAGTTTTCTATAAACTACACAATAAAATAATTAATTTTACAACCTCTTTGACCATCTTACTATTTTCACAGGCAAAATAAATATTAATATTTGTAAGTTTGGGTTTTTGCGGTGGCATTCGGTAACATATAAGGTGTTCATAATCTATTATACAAACTATCAAGGCAAAAACATAATTCTTGTATATCTAGATGGGATATTTTCTATATTTAAACATATCAAATCCTGAAATCTAGCAATAAAAAAAATGTTTATCAGTATTAACAAACCTCAAGGGCTTGACTGATTATATAAAAACAACTTTTAGTTAATAAAGTACCAGATACCTGAAACCACTGTAAACACATAAAAAAAATACAATGGTCATGTTTTTACCCTTGATCACCTTACATTTGGGCCATGTTCATGAAGAAAATATTATATTTTTGCTGATTTTTTTTTGAAGCTTTTTCAAGTAGACTGACTGATATGTTTTTTACTGGTAAAAGTAAACAGCGTTAGGGTCCATCTGGTAACATTTGTCAATTTTACTAAGTTCTACTATTTGTTGTAAATTTATTCATTCATTTAGCAAGTATTTTCTATCAAGTGTTGGCGACTATAAGATTGCTTATATGGAAAGGGGGGAGGGGAACTCACATTGGTAAAACCACCACTGCACTCAGGACTCAAACCTCAATCTCACTGCCACAGATAATCTATTATATTCCAAACGTGACAAGTATTAGAAATCTGTGAGCCATTCTTTTAATTTCTGGGTGGATATTGAGCTAAAACTAGGGTGAAAATAAAGGTCAGCAACTGTTGAAAGGAGGAGGGGTAGGAGACATGTTTAAAGAAGGTATACAAAGGAATCTCTTTGTAGGGCTGGTGTAGAATGTAGCTTAATGAAAGACTGTATCAGATACACCTTGTTAAAAATGTTATACACACTTCTTAAAAAATACTATGTCTGATATTTGGAAAATATGGGATAAATTAGCCTGGTCCAAAGGAAAATGGAATTGAAGTCTTGATCCCTCTTCATAAATATGGTTTTGAAATTGTACTTAGTAAATAGCAAACTGGACCGTAGATAATTTTTTAGTTACTAATTCTAATTTTTTAATACTTAAAAGAAAATTATTTTTATTTTCAAAACTTATTTTTTTATTGAAAACTATTTTATGAGCAATTTGAAAACAAAACCTTTTCATTTACCAGTAGGCCTAAAATTAGTCTGTACAAACATGATTAATTACTTAACACTGCAAATAGGGTATATTTCTACTATTTAAAAGCTACGAAAACATTTACCACTTTTTGGCCTGTTGGAAATTGGACTAAAATTGTATTTAAGCTCAAATAAGGTATTTAATAATGAATAGGTCAATGGCTAAATTTTTTTAAATAATAGTTAGATAACAAAGTGGGGGAAAATGTTATAGATAGGTTGTAGAAGTTTAATAGAAACATATTTTATAATAGTTACACAACATAGTGGTGTGAATTTTATAACTATTTACACAATAAAACATCAACAATAACTAATCTGAATAAATAAAAGTGAACCATTGTTTTGTTCATAAGAATAAGTACTAAATCTCTCGCAAAGAGTGTTGCTATACTAAAAAATTAAATGCCATGGCTCTGATATAGAAAACTGAGATTAATGGGAGGAGGGCCGGTTGTGTTGACAATATGACACTGTCTATCTGCAAATGTTGACACTAGCTTCATCAATATGTGACGGCCACTCGGTCGGGCTGACACCATGGAGTTTTTTTTACATAGCCATATTATTTAATGGTGCTCAGTTGTGTTGACTGTGAACTAGATCCCAAAATGTTATTGATAAAGCAATTCTCAACTCTGCNGGGGGGGGGGGGGTTCCCTAACCGTTGCCATAAATCCATTCTACTGCAGCTCACCCACCGCACACAAGTGGAAATCTGAGGTCAGCCAAGGGTTATCTTCTAGACTCGCTGACTATGAGAATAAAACAAATTTATAACTTAGATCACAACACACGTATTTTAGAATTTGATCGAGCCTTTGAAATTTGTAAGTAACGTGCTGTCACTCTCTTAGGTGGTGGTTGATTACTCGAAGGTGTCAATTCTTGCAATAGACTGGACTGCTGATGGTGGGAAGATTAGGTTTCGAATCCAGGTCTGATGTACCAAGGATAGTTTTTCCAAAATGCTTTTTCACTCATTCTTCATGTAAATGCGACACTTCCTCATAATTCAACATTCCTCATCTCTAACATATACATAAAACCCAACGCAGTAGGGAAATGCAGTGACAAAAATAAGCTACGTCTCTTATTTCTCATTCTTGTAATTTACAACTTTCGATTTTTCACCATGGTTACCCAACCTCCAGTTAAATACCGGTTTATTTTTATCTTAAAATTCATCTTTTAAATAGTTTAGTCTTGAGCTTCTAATAAGTCCTATAAGAAGGTAAAACACACAGTATTTTGGAGACTTCTCTTCCGAGGCAAAGTCAAAATGAGTTGCCATTCTGACTTGGTGGTGGGGGGGGGGG
>CABFWB010000370.1:67331-167296 GCA_902151455.1 Timema bartmani | reverse complement strand
GGGGGGGGGGGGGGATATTTGAGCTCTATGTAAGAGCTTTAATAGCTTAAGATGGGCCCCTAAAATCCTTTGGGATATTCGAGATTTGAGGATTTGAAAAAAATTTAGTTTTTCAATTTTCTTTGAATTGTTTTCCTATAGTTATTATGTTTACTAGTGACTTATATCAACATAATTATGACCAACCAAACTTTGGACCATTATTAATGTACCGTGGTGTGATGGATGTACAGCCAAGCCTAAAGACCCTCTTGGCACTACTTCCTGCCCCCGAAATTATCTTGAGGGATTTTAACGCTTATAACCTTGTGTGGGGGGTCTAATTTTACAGACACCCATGGAAGAGTGGCAGAGAATATTGTCTCGGGTGACTGGTGTTAATGAACACCGGGACCCAAACACTTTGTTTTTTTACCACTTAGTGTAACAAAATCAAAATTGAAGAGAAGAATCATACCAATGCGAGAGAGAAGATTCCAAATTTGTAAATAAAATTGAGATCTGGTTTTGAGAAAAAGTGAAATTGACTCCTTTCTTTTTTATAAAAAAGTACCACCCTGCTTGTGAATATTTGGTATTGGGTGCAGTTTAAGATAATATAGGAGTGACAAGAACAGATAGGATGATAATTGAAAGGGTGAAAGGAATAGTTAAGTAGGAGCAAATGCAGGATAGGATGGAGATGTCACGACTAAGGTGATACTATGATCATGTGAAGAAAAGATACAAAGATGGTTCTGGATAATGAAAAGGGGTGGGGGAGAGGGCAGGAAATCAAGAGGAAGGTCAAGGGGCAGGTGGCTGAAGGGAGTGCAGAGAAGAGTGGGTCATGGTGGAGGTGGGGAGAAAGGAACCGTTGGAGAGGCTTATGTTCCAAACAGACCCGACCAGTGGCTGGGAGCTATTCATGATTGATGATGATTGCATAAGGATGGGTTGAACACAATGTCATGTTCATTTAGTAAGTAAATGTATAAAAAATATAAAATATATTTTTCCATTCACACATTTAGGGGTCTTTTTTCCTTGGAAAGAGGAGGGGGTACAGTGTGTACATAGATAATAGAGGGAGCAAGACTGAGGTAGTATGGCCATTTAATGAGGATGGAAAAGGAGAGAATGACAAAGAGAATGATGTAAATAAAGTATTTAGGAAAACTACTGCAAGGGATCAGATAAAAGAAAGTGTGCAAGTGAGAGGATAAGAAGCAATTAAAGGAGACTGGATAGAGGAAGATGGAGGAATTTTACTAAACTGACCCGGCCATAAAGTGGAAACAGTTGATGATAATGATTACATACAGGAGCATACTTCTAAGACACTTTGAAAACATGTAAATAAAAATAAGGCAGGCTATAAATAGTTTGTAATAATTAACTCACTTTTGCAGAGTTGTAAGTTTATTTACTGCCAAGAGTGTTGATGACGGTTGATTAATTAAAAGATGTTTTGATGTTGTGGTTTAGACAAATACTAAACAACGCCTGAATATTAGCTTAGATCTGCTGTCTTCAATGGCAGATATAGATGCTAGTGACTCGAAGTGTCCTAGAATTCAATAAGCATTGCTATATTGTCATGGTCCTATTAAATTAAAAAATTAAAGTCAAATTTAAACTTAGACATACAAATTTTAAATCCTTCATAAATTATGTTGTATGGGTAATTTTCAGACCATTGCGTGTTTGTATTTATTTTACAATGCTTTATTTAATGTCAAAATGTAATTTTTACCTATCTTGCATTTTAGATACTATGTAAGTATTTAGAGTTTCTGGAGTTTTATATAGTAATTAAATATTTGTTGTAATACTCTCTTGCTTTATACACCTTCTTTAAATCGCTGCTCTTAACACTTCGATCCGGGTAGTCGTTAATTTAAAAAAACATAAACTTAACTCTGAATAGTAGTATATGCAAACACATTCTTATTTAATTTGCATAAGAGAAATAGCTGGTGTTTCTTATTACTAAAGTTGCCTCAATATATTTAATATTTTTAAGGGCTCCTCTCTTTTGTTTTTTCTAACTTACACAATTCTATACTTACAGGTTTACATGAAATTATTGTATTTTCCATTTACCGCTTTAACACGTGTTTTTGTCTGTGATTTTAATCGTTCCAGGAAGTTTATATTCCGAGCGTCATCACGTTAATATGGGCTATAAAGAGGTTCCTCATTATTTAGTAATTTCACAAATTATAACCTTTCGTATCATTCTCAGAGATGTCGACCAACGCGGTGCCGTCGCTGATTCTTGGGGTCCTCAAATGGGGTTTGATTGAAAACATTGGCCTCTCGTCATTGTCACGATTATGTCTTCCATTTTCCTACCTCTCGTCCTCTCTCCTAACTATAAAACACGTTTCCCATTTTATAGATATAAGAAATAAAATGCAGTGATCTTTTTTCAGATTCTCAAATTAACCAATTACAAAAAAGAATATTATTTTTAATCTGTTATCAGTTACTCAAGTTTTCCCGGAAAAAAAATGTAAATTTGTTATAATGTAAGAAAAAATAAATAAATTAAGTTTTATGAAAATATATATTACTACTTTTTAATTTGTTTGCATTACATTTTATACTTCACAGTTAATTATGTATGAGGGTGTTTCAGCCATAGTATAACTGGTATGTAATATTTTTATAAGTATTAAATTTAATAAATATATTTATTTCTAAAAGCTTTATACTTTTTACTTATCTAATAGTTTAGTACTAATCATCAATTTCTAAAATTTGAAAATTTTAGTTTCATTTAATTTTGCAAGTCTCCTTTTTTTTTTTAAATAGTTATTTTGAAATTGTATCAGGTTGAAATACCCTCTGTCATAAAATTAGGGGTGTGCGAAACTAATATCCATCTGAAACATTTTGGAGCCTGTCTCAAAACCTAACGAGTTATTTTATGTATAAGGATATTCCAGAAATAATGAATGGAATAAACTATTGATCTTAAAAAGAATGCTATCTGAAAATTCAGCACATGACCACTTTTTCTTTTTTTCTTAGCACCAATTTGGGTTATACACCTATGTACTAATTACACTGTGCTAGGGATTAGGCAGGTTGAGTTAAGATGAAGTGTATATGCATTTGAATGGAGGAAGAGTGGAAAACCATTTAGGAAAAACCCACTTCAGTAAAATTGACTGCGATCGAACCCTGTCTTTGACACTCTAGTTTATTGTGAAAAGTGATGCCTTAGACCATGCAGGCGCCAAAGCTGGTTTAAAAAATAATAAACTGTTGATATTTCATAAGGAAAATGTTTTGTTGTTAAAACTTAAAGAATTTGTTAACTAAACATGAAAATAGTTAACTAGATCAAAGGGTATCATAATATAAATTTTTTCCTCTTGGGTTTCTTTTTTCAATGGGGAGTATAAACTTTGTCAAACAGCATAAAATAATTTCTCGCACTCGCAATAAACTACCATTTTAGGTTGCCGTCTCTTGTGCCTCAAAATTAATCCAATTTAAACATATTTGAAATGTAAAGCAATATCTTGAATTAAATTTCCCCTAAATGCATCTTATTACCTGATTTTGGGGATTTTCTTACACTAACGGTGTAGGGATGAGGAAGGTATGATTTGGAATAAATGTGTCCACATTTAGCTCAAAGAGAGATAGACCGTTTAGGAAACATTTCCGCCAATACACACAGTTCAGATTCAAACCCTGACTTCCATATCACTGGCAAACTAGACGAGACAAGCTTGACATTTAGTCTGCTCACCTGTCGATATAAGTTTTTTTTCTGTTAAATAGTTTCAAATACCATACACAGCTATAATGGAAAAGGACAAACATAAAAAATATTTTTAGTAATTATGTTTGTAGTTTACATCCACATTGTCATCAAATATGCAAAAGAAACAACCAACAAAGCGTATTTATGATGGTCAGCCTGGTGGACAGAATTAATTCCTTCATTGGGTTCAGTAAAACTAATAATTTTCTGCAACACAGATTATAATTATTTTAATGAAAGCTGTTTCATTTTAAAAATGAGCTTAATTTTTTCTGCGAGGTTAGTTGTTAATAACCTAGTCCGACACGGTAGCTCAGTCTTAACGTGTCTTTTAATAACTCAGTCCGACACCATAGCTCAGTCTTAACGTGTCTTTTAATAACTCAGTCAGACACCATAGCTCAGTCTTAACGTGTCTTTTAATAACTCAGTCCGACACCATAACTCAGTCTTAATGTGTCTTTTAATAACTCAGTCCGACACCATAGCTCAGTTTTAACGTGTCTTTCTATTGAGCTAAATAAGGGTCCTGGGTTCGATTCCTGGCATGACCGAAAAATTTATCATTGATGAAATGTGGGTTTACTCAATTATAGTGATTAATTAACGGTTGGAGAGCTCGGTGTTGTGTTTTTTCAAGATTTAAATTAGTTATTAAGTTGTGTGCTGATATAGTCTGTTCAAAAAGTGCATGTTAAATATCTCGAATGAAAAAGTAAAACGTTAATAACTTGTATTAGCACCTGACTGGAGCAAGGGTCCCCAAACTATGGCCTGTACAAATATAAAATAAGTATTTTGGAAATTAAATGTGATTGTGGCTACAAAAAAGAATAAAAACTAAGGATTTTGTGTAAAGTGTCTGATAAGAATCTCGGGGGAACTAGACCAGTGTACAGTGTGAAAATAATCCTGGTTGACCTCACAATTATTGTGTAAGATGGATAACAGACGATAGAAATGAGAGAGACAAAAAAGATAACTAGAGGGAGATGATGATCGCTGGGCAAACAAAGATGAATGAGGGTAAAGGTAAATTGAAGTACAAGTAAATACTCTTATGTGAAACACTGGAGCTGGCGGACGTTTTGAAGCCTTGGATCAAGATATTACAAAGGATAGGAAAGGTCCAGAACATATGATCAAACAGGAAACTAACCTGGAGGAGTGTAAGATGACAGGCGTTAAACTGTATCAGCGGACATTGATAGTGAATAAAAAAGGGGGGGTGTAAATATTAGTTTAGAGACTGATATAAATTCAGAAGATGATCACCAAAGATAAAGTAACTATTGTACGTCTTGTCTGCTTTTGACAAATACCTCGGGGGAAATTAGTATCCAAGAAGAAAATCAGAAGAAAAAAAAAATCTATCAGTCACTCTCAATGTAATGAATTTATTTTTCCAGACCAAGGATCGGAGAGATCGAGGTTCGAATCTCAGTCGGGTGAACTGGGGGTGGTTTTTCCTAATTGGTTTTCCACTCTGCCTCCACGCAAATGCGGGTTCACTTCCTCTAAATTCAACCTTTTCAATTCCTAATCCATTAGTGTAATTAGTACTTATGCGTATAACCCGAACAGGTAGTAAGACGCGGTGCTAAATAAATAAAATTTAAAAAAAATATATTTTTCCGGTTCTTAAAATTTTTTACGATAAAAATTAGGATAAATTACAACATCCAAATAAATTAAATAATTCACAGTGAGGGCTTAGTGGCAGGTGGATGTCATGCTTGAGAGGTGAGATGATAGGTTTTCATGTCAAAATTTGGACTTCTATAAATCTTCTGCTATTGATCAGGAAAATATTTGAAGCATTAACTAAGTGTGACCAAATATGTTGATGGCATAGAAATAAAACAAACCATTCAAACTTAAGTTTTCTCTTTCTTACTTAACCCCCTTTTCCCAAATAGTCTACAAAAAATAAATAATTATAAATGTGTGCTTAAATTAGGTATGTAACACTTACTAGTCTTAGTGTTGAAGCATTTATTAGTTTGGTACATGCCCACACCCAAACTCATGAGTAAATCCAAGGTACCCAGACAATGTTTATTTTTAAATCAAACTCAACAAATAAAACATAATGTTACACTTATCAATATTATCATACCTCACCTGCAGATATAATACCTTAAAATAAATGAAAACTATTAAGTGCATCATGTGTATTGAATTAAAAAATAAATGTAAGCCATTTCAATTGATTTTATCAATTGGTTCAACCTCACTTTTATCATCACTACTGTGTCTAAATAGTTGTTTTCACAAAGGTAGCCCGAATATTTAAAATAAATGATTTCTTAACATTGATGCTGAAAAGTTAACAAGAAGCGCTGAGGTGGTTTTTCAGCAGACTGACATACTTGTGACCGAGTCTTATTATAAGAAAAGAAACAAGTTCTACCTGCCTCAGTGGCAGCATGTTCTAAGGCACAACTCTCGTGATAGACTAGACTGCTGAAAACGGGGAGATTGGTGTTCGGTCTCTGCTGGGTGCACTGATAGTGGTTTTTCCTAAATGGTTTTACACTACTCCTTCCACACAAATGTGGGTGCACTTCCTTTAGATTAAACCTTCCTTATTCTTAACACATTAACTTATAATTAGTACATAACCCGCACTGGTAGTAAGGCGTAGTGCTAAAAAAACTTTTTATAAAAATGTGAACAAAAACTCATAAGAAATGCACACAACTATATCAAACATGTATTTTACAGATAAAGTAGTAGTAGCTTCACCTTCCCAACGCAACCCTCTCCAACCTAGTTACACTATCTCACAAGTAATGTGTATTTTACAACCGTACAAGCAACGAGGATACAAAGCTCACTACCTACATTATCTTATTCCGACAAATTTGTCTTTGAGCATTTATAAAATATTGAAAATGTTTGAAAATATACTTATTCAATATGCTTTAAAATGACTCAAATATAACTTAACTCTAGAGGACATGTAATCAAAATCTGAGCCCTGGTTATAATAATTAAAACAAGGAACATTCGAAGCTGATAAAATAATGTCAAAATAATACAAATATGGGCTTTTGGTTGGATAGGAATATGTAATTATTTACTTTGAAATTTTGGGAAATCACAAAATTAACTCATTTACTGAAATGAAATCACTTTAATGTATTAGACATATTCATAAAAATGAAGCATTAACATAATGTGAAATAGATTCCATATTTAACACATAATTAAACTACTCTCTGGTCTAACACTAATTTCATGTTAGACTAGACTGCCGAAGTTGGGGAGATCGGGGTTCGGTCTCAGTCGGGTGCACTGAGGGTGGTTTTCCACTCTCCCTCTATGCAAATGTGGGTGCACTTCCTATCAATTAAACCTTTCTAGTTCCTAAACTATTAGTGTAATTAGTACATAGGCTTATAACCCAAATGGGTAGTTAGACGCAGTGCGTAGAATAACTACTCTTTATTATAACCTCAAAAGCTGAAACCTCAAATAAAGATCACACAATTTTTTTTATTCATAGTGCAAGGTTGATTGATAATAACTTAAAGATGGATTCTATTACTTTTTTTAAAAATGATCTTGCTACTTTTTTAAAATACAAGAAATTTACGGTTATTCACAAATGTCCCCCATCCGATTTCTCAAGGACTTGGAACTTGTGTTAATTTCTCTATTCACTCTACCATTCAACTGAATTCCAGTATGATTGTATTAATTTGCTAAGCAAATAAATATTATAGATTAAAATTTTGAGCTAAGCCCATCAAATCCGAATTTAAGATGTATTTAGATTTGAAATATTTAATTTTTTAATGTTAAGATTTGATACTTAGAATCAGAATCCAAATCTTAATAAGATTCATACTCAAATTATTATAGGTTAGCACATGCTCAATAGGAATAAAGAACAAATATTGAAGTTCCTTTAATGAGCGATTGTTTTATGCAAATACTATTGTTTTAAGTATTCAGAAACTTAGTTTGCTCTCTAAATATTAAAATTCACCAAAATTATATTTGTAATTAGATTTAAAAATCTCTCTAATATTAATTTTATTCTAAATCCGCTCACTTATTTTAGTAATGAAACATGCAAAATTAATTAGTTCAAGTAATTAGTACTTATATAAAAGGTTTTTGCCGTTTGTGACTTATTCCGGTGAAGGAAATAAATGAAGGCGTGTAATTTAAAAGCAATTTATATGGAAACTATTGTTACAATTACCCTAGTTGTTTGAGGCGAGAGATCATAGTTAAAATGTTTTGGTTTTGAAATAAACGGATCCGTTTATTATGCTGTAAAATGAGATATTTGTCATTATACACAAAAAGAGGCAACAATTGGCTAGCTTATCTTTGCTGTACACAACCCTAATACTTCAACATGAACTTATAAGTCATATTTATGTTATCTATAACATATTCCTTCATTCACGAGTTTATTAGACACACACGAGCGTGATAGTTCCTGCACTCACATTGGTTTCTCATTTGGTTTTGACCTTGAGTGTACTATTAGAATCTGACACCTTAGCTCAGTGGGTAGCATGTAGGTCTACTGAACTAAGGGTCCTGGGTTCGATTCCTGACATGGCCGAAAAATGTATTGTTGGTGAAATGTGGGTTTACCCTTGCGCAGTGATGAGTTAATTACCGAGGACTGGATGTTGTGCCTGTCCTAGCTTTCATATTACTTTCTTAAGGCAGTCCATAATTTCACTACCACCGATGTAGGAACCATGTACACAAATACACTTATGTTTTGATTTCCTAAAATTAACTGATGATTTACTTTTGAATTAATAAAAGCAAAATACCAACACTATAGGTAGCACATTAACCTACTAAAATTTTCCCAAAATTGGTATTTTATTAGACAACTAGATAATGTGTATGAAAGAGATTAATTTTATTATTTTATGTGTAATGCTTTAAGTTTGGAACTCTACAGCCATGTAATAAAAAATCTGTTATAAGTTACATATACATACAATAGAGTAGAGCCGGACTTCATTGGTATAGTCAAAAATCTTGATATTTGATCTTATGGGGGTGGGGGTTCACACTAAAACACTTTATTGAAGATATAGTACTGCACTTGAAGCATTTAAAAAAAATTAATGAAATAGTCTGAATCTGGCACATGAGCAGACATTTTTTCCACTTGAATATCCAGCGTTCGAATTCCATGACCAGGTTTAAACCTGGCCCACAATTGGCTACAAAATATGCATTACCAGCATAACTTGATGTTGAGAGCTACCATCATCACTGGTGAGAGTGCATGTAAATTTAAATACCAGATATTGAAATATTGATTCCATACTTGTAAGCCTGATTCACCATTCTTCAAACACTTAATAATGTTAACTTTGTTTTTGAGCTGTAACACAACTTTCACGATGTAACTCCTCAAGATAAATGAACAAAAAAATACACTTGTGTGTAAGCATCCCCGCATCCCCATCTGATGAGAGAGATGTTATAGAACCGATTTTCCCTCCCCGCCTGTCCTTTAAAGCCGTAAACTCTGTCGATTTCCTTGTTTATATGCGTGCTCTTTACTGTTGTGATTCATTTCTTATACAAATTAAGTGTCTTATTACGATAAGAATCAGTCTGCCCACTTCATATATACATTAACAATTTGATGTAAACCACTGCTGCGATACGAATCCAAATAACCGATACAAATCCAAATAACCGGGGTTCTACTGTTTTAAAAATTACAAGAAAATAGAAAAGGCTCTGACATAATAGACATGTGTCAAACTCTATCTCTCATGTCTTGAACTTCACTTCAACTCACAATTACTTTTCAATGTTTCCTAGAATTAATTTAAAAGTTATTTGAGACATTGTGAATTGAAATAAAATCCTACCTTTTTAAATGTTTTGTTACTTATAGGATGTATTAAATTTGATCAGGCACACATTTCTTGTGTGATTTTTCTATTTAGTTGTTAGTTATTATCCATGGACTAATTTGCTATCTTAAATTATGAATACAAGAAATATCTTACATTTTATTAGGCTTTGAAGTGTGTGTAAATTATTACGTTATTGTGAGCATCATTTGATCTCCCTTTATTCATATAATTTATAAACACTGCAATACTAGGTGTTGAAATTGTTGCAAGCCATAAAATATTACATTTTGGTAATGTTTTGGATAGTTTTAACTATGTGTTAGGCATGTGTCTCATCACATTTGATAAATAAATCATAATTTTCTTCTTTCTGCCATTTGCTTTTAAAAGTTGTGAGTCACTGTTTTAAATAAATCAACATTAACATGGCTAGAAAATTGCAATCAATGAGTTTGAAATCACGCTTGTTTTTAAGTGTGCTTAGTGATGTATAAAAAGAATGTAGGCAACAGTTTGAACACCGTCTTGAGATGCATAGTAGTGGTAAGATGGGTCCGGCTGTATGGTGTTGTTATTGGGCAATGGTGGCACTTTGTTTAACGAGGTGCTTTCTCTTCCCGGTCCCGCTGCGGTGCCGCGGCGGGCCCCCCCCCACCATCACCACTGTCGGACCTGCTACTGACGCTACAGCCAGCAAGGACCTTGCTCAGACATCCTACTTTATGGCGACAAACAGGTGGTGCCTTCACTCCTAAATCAGCTCTCATAGGAGGGCCCAAGGTGTCACCCTGCAAGTCCTCACTAATAAAAAATATGTACGTTAATCTTGAAACTCCAGTGCCCATTCAAAAGCCGCTAAAATCACGCTAAACATTTTACATAAAAAATAATAAAAACAGCTCAGCGTTTATTTAATAGTCAATCTTTTTAGCTGTAAAAAAGAAATATTTTGAATGAAAAAGCTGTTTGTTTTATTATACTAGTAATGCTTTACAGTTATTAATTTAATTTTCATTCGAGTTTTTTCTGTATTTACTTTCTGTCTAATGTTTAGTATTGAAGTAACTTATATCAAAAGGAAAGTTGGGCATTGTTTTATTTTGTTCGCATTTTAAAAGCCTTAAAATGTTTGACATAACTGATGAAAACAGAAAAGTTTTAAGAAAAACCTGTTCTAAAATAAAATATTTGAAGTCTTGCAGTGTAGTATGACCTTGGGTACTCTTTTAAGTTTATTGGACAGTTGTTACATTGTGGGGTGAATTGTCAGAGCAATGGTAAGGTCGTTGAAAGAAGAGTGTAAGACAGTTTATTATTTCTAAAATAGAACTGTTTTTATTGAAAAAAACTTGGGCGTATGTTATTTTTTTCATTCTAAATTGTATAACTTTATTAAACACTGTTCTTTATTAATGATTGAAAATATTTTATGGTTTGTTAATGTTTGTGGTATTTATTTTCTCTTTTGGTTGTTGATTAGTTAAACAAAAGTGTGTATTGTTGGCTAGATCACACTACTATTAGCACTTTTGAGCCACGGGGACAGTGACCTATTTCTCCCTCCCCCTGCCGTGTTTGTTTACCCATTCAGATTATCTGTACATTTCTAATAATAGAGCAGTGATGTAGAATTTAGAGGAAATATGCTGGCATTTGCTTGGAAAGAGAGTGAGAAACAATTTAATATAAACCGCCCTCAATACATCTGACAAGGCTTCAAACCATAATCTCTGCCAGAAGTATCTATTGAGTTATCAGATGATCCAGTGTCTTGACCACACTTTTATCAATGTTCTTTTGTTTAGGGAAATAAACATATTAGCTTGCGGGAACTTTGCTTTGGTTAAATTGCATTTAAATCAACAAAAATTATTGTAATTCACATTTGATATAAAAGGCAAGGTAGTCAATTTCATGAATATAAATTTATAAAAAACTATGTTAATATAGGTATTTTGTTTTATTTCGTGCATGTATTATGAATCAAAAAATGACAAAGTATACTTTAAGTATGGTTCAACAACTTAAGCTCAGTCATCGTTAGTAAAAACACACATCTCACAAAATGTTGGTGTCACTTTATTAATGATTATCATCCTTTGTTATAATTTAGTAGGTTATCTTTATGTCGACCCCGCTTAAAAAAATTCAGGATGATCCAAACTCGCACATAGTATAAGGAGTACAGTTTACTAATTGATTCCAATCAGGTGTTGATTCCCTCCTTTTTACATTTCTTCTTTTGGTCCCTTAATTCTCATCAAAACTCACTAATTTAGTACAAATCGTTATTTATTACATGTTATTGGTGTGGTTGATTGTTATTTCTTGGGGACTGAATCAATTACAAATGTTATTTCATAAAACCTCTTTTGATAGTTTAGAACAATTTCAAAACTGTTTAATTATTATACAAATATTTTAAATATACTCAACTGCCTTGTTCCTGGGTTCATTAAATCAACTACCTAATGAAATTGTCTATTTGTGGGGAAAATACAAACGCGCATGCATACTAGGCCATCAAATGTTCTTTCCAAAGCCTCTGTCACACCATTTGAGAAAACTTAATACCTTTTGCTAAACAAAGAAGGTTTTGTTTGAGATGATCTTAGAAAGAGTGATTCAGTGTAACTCCAATATACCCCAATTAAAACAAGTATGATCTATTATTTTTGCCAGCCCCGGATATATTTTAGGTCACCAGGCACCATCAAATGAACAAAGATAGGTTTTAATCCCAAGCTGTCATAAACGTGTCAGAAACGAGACAATACTTGAAGATTATTACCGCCTCAACACAGCACAAACAAAATTAAGGATTCTCTACAACTAGATTATGATACTGTATTCATCCCAAATGAGGAGCTACACACATGCACACACTCAAGCGCACACACAAGTCAAAGAGACTTTTCACACTGACACCACCAAGACCGAGTGGCGGATTTTCTGGCTATCATGGAGGGAACAAACACTCCATCCCAAAGCCCCTCTAACCTCACATATGGCCATACCCTCTGAGCAGTCTCATATGTGCAAGCAATATGGAGGGAACAAACACTCCATCCCAAGGCCCCTCTAACCTCACATATGGCCATACCCTCTGAGCAGTCTCATATGTGCAAGCAATTTGAGACCACCAACCCCTACTAGTTGGCAATCCCGTCATCATTAGGTAGCTCAGGAAACCTTCCTGTTCCCCCTTCCCCCCGTGCCTTTTCCTGACCTTTGGTTAGAAAAGTTGGCCCCTTCCTAGTGGCACCAGCATCACAGAAGTCAGAAAATCAGCCTGATGTTTAACTCTGGACCTTGTGGAGGTGCCCTGAGGAGCTATCCCCGGCCGATACGGTGTACGTACTACCAACCACTTAGTATGTAGCGGGTGGGGGCCCTCACCTTCTCCACTCCAACACAATTGACTCTACAGGGACTTAGCCGCCCAACCCCCCTGAATAGACAGTCGGGATCACCACCCAGCTAAGCTAGGAAGGACTTTGCCCGGGTGCCACCAACATGGAGAGACACTAAATATTTTGAGCAAATAGATCTGATGCAGGCAGATCCCATCGGAAGAGTATCTGAGTCATTGCGTAACGCCACGAGGGAAGGGAGGGACCAAACTACATATCAAACCGAACCCCAAATAGCGCACAACACTGGCCTGGCGTTATTCCCCACAGATAATTACAACCTTATGATTGGTTGGAGACCATCTAATGCCAATGCACATTTAGTATATGTTCTACACCGATGTAAATGCAGCCAATCAACATCTTTCAAGACATGTCTAAATTTCCAACAACATTTTCATTCTTGTTCATTTTTTAACAGGATTTGATGAAAATTAAGTTAACAAATCTTGTGACAGAGGTTTTAGCACGTAGCACACGCGATTGGTAGATTAAAAGTATGCATAAGTCAAACCCATAACTTCTGGCCTAGCATATCAATTCTTTACCACTGAGCTATCCATGTTCATTACATGCCCCCGGTCACATGTCACTTACAGTTTAGTTATATTAAATTTTCATTTTATTGACTAAAACATGCTATAGACTGGTAAAAAATTAATTATTTTGAGAAAACTTTTATTTTTCATATTGTTTATCATAATTGTTTTAATTTTATTTATTGTTAAAAAGTAATTAAGCCGAATTGTAGCTGTTTAATCTGCAATAATATTCCATTCATATGTCTTGGTCTTATCCTGTTATTTGTTTCCGTTTGTTACATAACTTTCTTGAAAACTAACATAGCTTTACTATCCACAGCAAATGTTCTCATATTCATTTAGTTTTGGTTTGACATTGTTCATATTTTCTTGTCTTAGCTATTTAAGTTTCTTTTCTATTTACAGGTGTACGTAAGGTTGGTTTCGCTTGATTGGTGTAAGCGGTGTTTGGAAGAACCATTTGTTCACATTTAGCTTACCAAGCGCACACGGATTTTATGTCTTGTACAATAAATGATTTTTTTTAAACGGCACCAACGTTGGATGTGTTTTAGTAAAAATCACTCCTTTTTTAGTTGCTAATAAACAGATTAAAGGGGTTTTTAGTATTGAAGCAAACATAATTATTTATCAAAACTTTGAAGCCTTGCACAAATTGATTTTAGATATACATATTTTACATTTTGTTATAGATGTGAACCACAATCACCTTGTTTAACAAAATTAGCAAATGTCACCATTCATAGTAAATAGTGAGTCTCCTATTTGATTTTGATATTTTCAATACTATCATAGTTGACCTATTTAAAAACTGCTGTACAGGGTGGAATCTTTGTGTGCTTGGAGAGCGTTAACCTAGTAGAACTCGGTCAGTAAAATTTTTCTAAATGTTGTTCTTTTTCTTCTAGTCTCCATCTCACCACCATGTGTTTACAGTACAAACCAACTCTGGTGGCGTGCTTCTGCATTCACTTGGCCTACAAGTGGTCCAACTGGGAGGTCAGTTCTACCAGTTCACAAACATATAATCTCAAAATCAAACTCACTATCCTCGCTGGAAATGAGAAAAGAACAGCACTTTCGCAGGTTTTGTTGCAAACCATTTTTTCGGGCCAAATAAATAAAATATTGCTCCAGTAGAAACATAGTCTAATTTTCTTCACATGTTGATATCTACAGCTGTTGAATATGTCGTGAGCATAGCGGCATTAGATGAGAAACTTTTTAAATGAAGAGAAAAAGTTGTCATCAAATTCTAGAACACCCTTAACAGACATTCAACAACTGTTATCAACATGTGAAAAAAATTATACTTCTTTGTTTCTACTGGAGAAATTTGATTTATTTTGGCCAAAATATTTCTGCCATAAAAACTGCAAAAATACTGCCCTTAACTCACGTTCCTTACATCCCTAGTTTAAAACTAGGAAGTTGGCAAATATTTATTTGCATCTATTATTAGTTTATTTGTAATTTCATTTAAGTGCTGACAAATTACAAATATACTACATGTTTTTTTATTTATTTTTTCAAATAGATTACAGCACTGTACAATATAATGAGTAACACTTTTTTTAATGTGAAGGGATCCATGGAAAAGATTGAAATTGTAAATGTTTAAGAATAATAAAGTTGCTTCTTTTTCTTTAGACTAAAAATGAATGAAGTTCAATATCTTGCATTATTTTTTAAACTCTAAACATGAAATAAAATATGTTTCGGTGAGAAATTGAATACTCTCAGTTCTTATAACTAATAACTAACTAGTGCTGGTGCAAGTATTTACTAACCTTAATATAAACCTCAATGATATCATAGTTATTTATAGAAATTATACAAATGTCCCTGAAACAAGCTATTAAAAAATGCCAGTGACTTCGCTTATAGATTTAAATAAAGTTCTATAATTTGTATACTCCCCCCCTTTTTTTCCTTTATGTCTTGTGGGTTTGTACTTACTCGAAATGTCAAAGTGTATTGGTTAAATACTTTGAAATATTATATATACAATAGAAGCCTGATATAGGGTGGTCCAATATATTGCGGATTCATATATAACACGGTAAAGAGTATGTCTCATGAAAATAAAAAAAAGAATCATTTACTGTATCAGTGAAAGTCCTACTTGTAGAGATTCAGTAAATGGAGCGAATCTGCATTACCATTTATCACTGGGCTTGCCTCTTGGACCACCAGGAAACAACCCAAAGCATCACTGTCCTTGAAAACCAGCAGCCAAATCAGCTACTACCTGCTAACCCTCACCCTTTTGTCCACAAGTGTAAAGTCACTCATACATTTGCATGGTGTTGAGTCTTGAGTTCAATGCACGGGTTATGATGTCACAGAGAAGTAAAGCATTCTGTGAGTGATAAACGCCTGCCCCATCATTTGTTACTCTGCAGGTCACCTGATATACTGCGGGGGTGAAATATGTCCCCCAACAACTGTGCTATATCGAGCTTTTATTGTACACATTTTGGTTTGAAAAACAAATTAATATTCTCTAATAATCTTGTAATACCAATGTATACAACTTGCCTTGGTTTTTGTAGCTGCCCAAGTCAAACGAGGACAAGGTGTGGTTCTGGTATGTGGACAAAACTGTGACCTTAGATCAGCTAGAGGCTCTCTGTGCGGAGTTCCTGGTCGTATTTGACAAGTGCCCCACTAAACTTAAAAGGAAGATCATGAGCATCAGTGCGTCGCAGAACCCCGGTGTACCTGCGACCATGGGCAGTAGCCTCTTTGTGAGTCTTTTAAAACTGTGTGTTGCGTGACTAACCAAAAACAGCTGCCTTTAGAGCCTCCCTCACTCCCTGGATAACACCCAACTTAGGTAGATAATACACAGGGTGTCTACCAGTCATGACTTGGGATTTTAGTAATTAAAAATTCATTAAATAAGCTTTTAGGTCATGAATTTTTGCTAGCAAAGTTCATTGTGCAGGTAAGAATAGGTGTTTGTTTTGTTTTTTTTTGCTCAAGATTAGCTTAAATTTACAACTACCCCCCAGAGATATAGTTTAGAAATGAACTATAAAAAATACAGAAAAAAAATTATGAAGAAAGAACGCATTAAAGGAAAATATAGGATATGTGTTAGCATTATGTCTTCCTATCTTCTTTTTTTAGGTCATGAATATTTATGTGTAAGTCATTAAAAAGTGATGAAATATAGGTTTATAAACTTTGGTAGACACCCTGATATTGCTCAAACCAGATGTCACAGCGTGGTGCTGTTTTCTGAATTATACATCGGAAAACGTAGAACCACAATTCTACCACAACACAAATTAAAAAAAATTATATTACAATAAGAGTTTTAAACCGATACTAATTTTGTTGTTTGCAACTAAAATAATGCACAATACCATACTTTGATACATTTTCCAGGTCAAACATAATTGTGTATATAATATCCCGGCTGTGAGGCTGGCTCTGAAAGTGTTTTGTTACCACTACTGGTAGATTCTTAGGAGCTCATTTTAATGAGAGGTCTCCAAGTGCTCATAAAGCTGGTGATTGGTAATGAGTGTTGGCTTGGTTTAGGATGATCCCCGCAAGTGTCGTCTCCCTGAAGGACAAGAGGGCTCTTCCTCTCACGTTCAGAGGCCTCATTCTGACAAACAGGGTGAGTTGGACATCCTTAATTAGAGCGCCTGAGGAACACTGTTACATCAAATAAAATGTTACATTTCAGTATTAAAAGTGGGAAATAAACACACTTTTTCAGCAAAAATGGTGGGGGGAAAATATAAAATATATAAATATCAGCACCACATCCTAATACTAGTTTGGGTTGTACACAAATATAAAAATGAAGACTAAAATTGTTTCCAATTTAATTTTAATATTTGCCTTTGGTCACATATATTTTATACACTTATTTTACTTAGTCTTTTACAAGTTTTCTTTGGTCGAGGGAAATAAATTTCCCAATGCTATCGTCATGTAATGAGGATGGAAAAGGAGAGGATACCAAGATAATGATGGAGACCAAGAAAGAGATGAGAGCAGCAGATGACAGCAAGTGTGAAAGTGAGAGGAGAGGTATGGAAGAGATTAAAGGAGTAAAAATGGTGAAAGGACATAGGGAGATGGAGGTATTTTACAAAACTGACCCGGCCACAGGCTGGAAACAGTTGATGATGTGAACGATTATGTATAATATAGTTTAATTAAAAGGCGGAGTGAGAAAAATATTCTATTCTGAAAGGGCTCAATGGAAATAGGATTCCATTAATGCGAAAACACTTTTACAACTGGAATTTTGTTTCAAGTCATCATCATCGTCAATTATAAACAGCTTCCAGCCACTATCCGGGTCTGTCTTTTTCTCCACCTCTTCCACAATGACAAACTCTTCTCTCTCTCCTCCATCCTTCTCTAANTTCTCTCTCTCCTCCACCCTTCTCTCTCTCCTCCACCCTTCTCTCTCTCCTCCACCCTTCTCTCTCTCCTCCACCCTTCTCTCTCTCCTCCACCCTTCTCTCTCTCCTCCACCCTTCTCTCTCTCCTCCACCCTTCTCTCTCTCCTCCACCCTTCTCTCTCTCCTCCACCCTTCTCTCTCTCCTCCACCCTTCTCTCTCTCCTCCACCCTTCTCTCTCTCCTCCACCCTTCTCTCTCTCCTCCACCCTTCTCTCTCTCCTCCACCCTTCTCTCTCTCCTCCACCCTTCTCTCTCTCCTCCACCCTTCTCTCTCTCCTCCACCCTTCTCTCTCTCCTCCACCCTTCTCTCTCTCCTCCACCCTTCTCTCTCTCCTCCACCCTTCTCTCTCTCCTCCACCCTTCTCTCTCTCCTCCACCCTTCTCTCTCTCCTCCACCCTTCTCTCTCTCCTCCACCCTTCTCTCTCTCCTCCACCCTTCTCTCTCTCCTCCACCCTTCTCTCTCTCCTCCACCCTTCTCTCTCTCCTCCACCCTTCTCTCTCTCCTCCACCCTTCTCTCTCTCCTCCACCCTTCTCTCTCTCCTCCACCCTTCTCTCTCTCCTCCACCCTTCTCTCTCTCCTCCACCCTTCTCTCTCTCCTCCACCCTTCTCTCTCTCCTCCACCCTTCTCTCTCTCCTCCACCCTTCTCTCTCTCCTCCACCCTTCTCTCTCTCCTCCACCCTTCTCTCTCTCCTCCACCCTTCTCTCTCTCCTCCACCCTTCTCTCTCTCCTCCACCCTTCTCTCTCTCCTCCACCCTTCTCTCTCTCCTCCACCCTTCTCTCTCTCCTCCACCCTTCTCTCTCTCCTCCACCCTTCTCTCTCTCCTCCACCCTTCTCTCTCTCCTCCACCCTTCTCTCTCTCCTCCACCCTTCTCTCTCTCCTCCACCCTTCTCTCTCTCCTCCACCCTTCTCTCTCTCCTCCACCCTTCTCTCTCTCCTCCACCCTTCTCTCTCTCCTCCACCCTTCTCTCTCTCCTCCACCCTTCTCTATACTCCCTTTACCCACCTCTCCCTTAGTCTTCCTCTTGGCTTCCTGCCCCTTACTTCACTATTCAGCATCTTCTTTGGTATTGTCTCCTTCGTTCTCTTCACATGGCCATACCACTTTAGTCGTGACTTCTCTATCCTGTCCTTCACTGGCTTCTCCTTAACTATTCCTCTCACCCTCTCATTTCTCATTCTTGTCACTCCAATAATACTTTTCAGAAATTTAATTTCACAGGCTTGAACTCTGCTTTCATGCTGCTCCTTCATTATCCACATTTGTTCCAAGTTTTAAATTAAACTTTTTTTTTATAGCTTTACATATAGACTGTTGGGAAAAATTCCATAATTTCTTTTAAACATAAAGACTAGAAAGATTTGTGAACTACAACGCTTACAAAGTGTAAAATCCCGACATTAAAGTACGGCCCATGTTTGATCTGTGCAGTCACAAATATTGGATATAGTGGTAATTCTCGTATTTTATATTCCATTAGGGGTGGCCCCTCCAATCCTTGAGGATATTCAAGAAAATTTTGGATTTGAGACTTAAATCCTTAATTATTATTTTAATTTTTTTTCCCCCTCAGTGAAATTTGCTTTAGAGTCCTAATGCTTATTGGTGGTTCAGAACCAATTATTATAGGATGAACTTAACAACCAGGTACCATACCAGTAATTTAACACTGAACTAAATGTATGATTGTTATAATGAATGGATACAAGATAGATTAACATTTAACTACTATTTGTATTTTTCTATTATACTACAGTCAACTCTGGTTTTAATGAACTCTGTTGTAGTGAACATTCGGCTACAACAAACCTAATTCATTGGTCCCAACTCACACACATTTCAAGGTGTGTTTAAAAAAAATGTTTATAATGAACCCTAAACTTCAGTTTTACTGAACAGAAAAATTTAAACTTTTCAATAAGAAATGTCATTCTAACATCATACTTCTTTAAAAACATACATTTTTGGTTGTTTAAACTCGAAGACCCCGATTCTCTACCTGAGTTTTTGTCTAGGCACCACAAAGCTTGACTGAAAGTACGGAATGTTGAAAAGGAATTCAGGGGGGAGCGGTGGAGGGCTGAGCTTAAACAGTCACTTTACTCATTGACCTGGCTTAAGTTTTAACACCTTTGATTTTCCCAAGTAAAGGAAGACATTCTTCTGAGTTGTATTAATACGACAGGAGTTACATGACAGTGAATGACTGCCTGTGGCCATTTAGTAATTATGGTTTTCACTAATTCCCTTTCTTTGAGAGGGTATATGAAACTCAAAAAATTAGTTTTTCCTACTCAGTTTAGTTTTTTGAAAGCATGGATGGTGTTGAATAAAGTGTGTAAAAAGCACATACTCTAGAGAAGGAGCTGGAGAAAATATTAACTAAAACCGTGTACAATAAACAGCAGCATACACATGATTTTTTAAAGATTGTTGGATTTCAATAAAGAGCGATTGTATTTGTACTCTTATTTTGTTTGTCACTAACCCACTTTTTTCAGGGTTTTTTTAAAATTCAGTTTGAGTGAACTCTGGATATGGTGAACAAAATATATGAGCCCATAGAGGTTTATTATAACTAGAGTTGACTTATATTTTTATATTTCCTCTTATGTTCATAATTTTTTTCCAAGATTCGGACTCAAATTCTAATTTTAAATTTGAAGGTAAATTGGAGATTCAGATTCATAAATAGTGGATTCAGCTCAACTCTATATTCCACGAAAATCTTTTTTTAAATAGTTATTTTATACGACCTAAACAAGATGAGTTAGTCATTAACACACTAATACAATGCCTTGGATGTGGTAAAACCAACTTGATGCCGTCTTTGATTAATCATTGCAGCTATAAAATTGGTTTCATGGAAATGTAATTCCTCCATGCAATGTCCTTTCCTCTCAATTATTGTTAGGGTTTGTCCACAGGCTATGTGGCCCCTAGCGAGGATCTTTTCAAGAAGCAACCTCAGCAGCTGGCCCCTGGGATGCCTCGCCACAAAGAGCCGCCGAGAGATTATCAAGAATACCGTGAGAAGAAAGAGCGGGAAAGGCTGGCGCAGGCCGCTGCTGCTGCTGCTGCTGGAAGGTGAATACTGTTAATTTAAAATTCACATCGTAACTCCTACTCGTTTCCTTGTTTACTTGAGACGCCAAGGAAACCTTCATTTCAACATGATCACTCATTTGCGCATCTGCCATAGGTGATTTTTTTAATACCAGAAACATAGCACAGATTCTTACACCAACTAGCACTGACCTACCGAATTACCAGTACAGTGACAATGAAAGGTGTAGATCCTCCCCCTTTCTCTCCAATTTGACCACACGAGCGTGGTAGTTCCTGCACTCGCACTGGTTTCTCATTTAGTTTTGCCCTTGAGTTTACTATAGCTCAGTCTGTAGCATGTCGGTCTACTTAACTAAGGGTCCTGGGTTTGATTCCCAACATGGCCGAAAAATGTATTGTTGGTGAAATGTGGGTTTACCATTGTGCAGTGATAAGTTAATTACCGAAGACTGGATGTTGTGCTTGTCCTAGCCTTAAGATTTGAGTATTTGAAGCTATGGCAGGCCTAGCCAGCCGGTAATGGAAAATATATGGCTTGAATAAAAAACTGATCCAGACCACAGTCTGGAAACAGTAATGGATGTAAAGTAAAGGTTTATTACTAGGCTTGCAAGCTGATTCCTGCTGGCTGATAAGCACAGTTACAGTATTCTACATAATAGACCTCTGTAAGAATCGGAAAGGTTTTTTTTTTCAGTGAAAAATCTTAGCCTGGCGCATAAAATACAAGTACACTTCTCAGATGGACATTTTAGTAGAAAAACATTGCACTATATTAGTGCCAATACGGTATTATACATGAATAGCTGAGCTTAGACGATGGAAAGGATCCTTAGGTTATGAATGTAGACTCGTCAAGTATCATATTCTTAAATTTAAAAATGACACTTGGACATGAAAATCAAAACCAGGACCCTTAGCTTAGCGAGGCAACCATTACCTCTTTGTCCAGTGGAAGCATTGTAAAGTGTAAACCGTGTTCTACTTTTCATTGTAAAAGCTATTATTTTTTTTTTCTCGTGTATTTGTATGAGTAATTTGTTTGATAATATTTAATAGAGCTATGCAAAGTCGAATCAAATAATATGAAATATTCCTGAAGCTGAAATGAAGTATGTATATTTAAAAAAAACTGTTTGAAAAATATATTCTTGGCTCCATAACTATTGTGCAGTGTTAAGACGAGATTTTTCATACAAGCGTTAAATTATCAAACACAGAGAAAACCGATTAATTAATTATGAGCCTACCTTTGCAAATGGTGACTGAGAATACCTGGAGTGATGAGATGATATCTGAGGCGCCCCAATCCTGTTTCTTGAGCACTTATTAATATTTCAAACGAGAGAATTTCGTGGCTGTGTGTCCCAAGACTAAAAGATGCTTGAACTCACAGTTTTTTCCACTATACTAAGAAAATCGCGGGATGAGCGCACCCAAAGCGATTAGGGAAGAAGGGTCAATGCAGTGCTGACACCTAGTGCTAATGAATATAATTAATTACATAAAGATTAGAGCACAACTGGCTCAGTAGATATATTCATACCAAACAACTATACAAAAGTTTTAAATATAATTTATAAAATATCTACAAACATGATTAACATATTTTGTACTAAACTGATAAATTAATTTATCATTACAACAGGTAATTATTATTTTAAATATTGTCACTTTAACATTCAAACAATAGCACAAATTGATACAAATTGGATATAAATGTGTATTTTAATTTAGAAATATTTTTATTAGCGAAGTTTTGTACTTTATTATTTACATTTTTTAAATAGTGTAAAATATGTCATAAAAAATTAAAGAAATTAATAATTTTTTGTCATTGGTCATGGAAAGGTTAGTATTAGTTATTAAAATACTTTTTGTGTCACATAATAATGATTTTGTGTTCTACAGTTAATTATTATTTAATTTTTGTTTATTTTCATCCTTTGTAGCCACCAACATGGCCCGGCCAACTTGCATCACCACAAGCCTGGTCCTCCTGGGCCTGTCCCTAAACCTTCACCAGCAGCCATGCACCATCGTAGTGCTGTGAGCATGGCCCGTGACTTGGCGCGGCGCGAGCAGGCGCATGCCCGGGAGGTCGCTCTGCTTGAAACTAGCCCCCACGACTTCATGTTCGGCCCTCCCGTCCGTCTAGACACAGCCACCGCACCTGCCGACCCCTTGGTGACGGAAGTGTCAAGTATACTACACAATCATTTAGGAAGTGTAAATTCTAGTGTAAATAATAACTCTATTAGTGTCAAGAAAGAGCCCCAGCCGGACTGGGGCTTTGAGAGTGACAGTAAAAATGTGAGGCACGGTGTTAATGCATCAATAGATACTCCCATAAAAAGACATGGTCAAAATTACGAGGCTTCCCGCCATATGAAAGTGCCGGCTGATCATAATAGGGCGAGCGCAAGTAGTGGTGATACCTCAATGTTCAAAGACCTTGGCGAAGGTCGTTATAGTAAGGATGTTGGAGACCAGCGGCATAAAGATGCTTCTCACCCAGACCAAAGACACGTTAACTTGGCCAATCACCGACCGGATCACATCCGGCATCGAGGGGACCCTCACCGCCAAGAGGGTGGGGAAAGAAGGCCGATGGATCTTCACGAGAGCAAACAAAGGCCAATGCCTAATGTACCCCCTGGCCACCACATAAAACGAGAGAAGGGGGAGGACACTCCTGACATGAAGCCACAGCAACCTTCCTCTCGCCCACCCCACGCCCCCCTTCTGGGCAACAAGCCCCGTCCAAAGTCTAGGTCGCCCGGTGTGATGGGCCAAAGTCACTCCCCGTTTGCACCAGCAGGTCACCGAACCAAGTCTCCGGGTACAGGTCATCATTTCCGTGGCTCTGTACCCCATCATCACAGCACCGTTAATGTGAAAACAGAACCTGGAATGTCGAGACCTGATACTCACACCAAGTTGGAGCCTGGCGGGAATAGGCCTGAGCTAAGCTTGGCAGGAAGGACTGAACCCACTCCTTCTTCTCGTGGTAACCTGATAGGTGAAGAAAAGACACCTTCTTTAAAACGGCCAGAAACCCAAGGAAAACCTTCACTAGCCCCTATTATTCCAGTTTCCATCAAGACGGAGAAAACTGAAAGTGAAGCCTTGATATCCCAACCCTTACCTCAGACACCAAATTCTAGGCATTTGCTACACCCCAGCCAGAAAGTACAGACCTCCACTCATGAGAAATCTTCTGGGAGCAGCCATTCCGTCCGCGAATCCCCATACCCTCAAAGGTCCGCCAAATCCTCAAAGCAGCGAACTCCTCCCTCTACTGGTCGCAAACCTGCTTTGCAAGAGAGCCCCAACATCCCCCACTCTGGAGGGGGTATGACTTCTCCGTTCGGCTCTCCTCCTCCCCCTATGCCTGTGACCCCGGGCAAGACAGGATCAAATCTACGGACCAACCGTCACCGCACTAGCAGCTCCAGTAGTGAGCCTGAGCTTGTGCCAGTTGTCAAGAAACTTGATGATATTGCTGGTTACGAGAATATCCTACGAGAAGCGAAAATGGGGGCCGGCATCAAGCTCCCAGGGCGGGTGCCAGACATAATTCAACCCATCAGAGACCGTAGGAAGGAAGACATTGTTGTAAAGGATGAGTCGGCCCAATCTATGGCAAAGGAGCCGAAGCTGCCAGATTTAAATCGGCCGCCCCCCTTGCAAGAAAAGGCCACGATAGAGATGAATATCATATCCTGCCCTTCCCCTTCTCCTTCTGACATGGAGCTATCAGACGGAGGTGAGAAGACCATGGCAGAACTTAACACATCCGTAGAAAGTGTGATAGACGTCACATCTGTGCCCGAACACACAGAAAAACTTCTTCCTTTGATTTCCACACTCCCCATTTTGCCGGAGTCCTCCGAGAAGAAGTCTTCTGAGCACCACCATAAAGCCAAGAAATTAGGCAAAGAAAAGCACAGGCACAAAGAAAAACACAAAAATAGGGACAAAGATGATAAAGATAAAAAACACAAGGATAAGAAGCACAAGCATAGAGAGAAGGATAAAGACAGGCATAAGATAGAGAAGCCCTCTGAGATGGTAGCCATTGCTGCCCCCATTAAGATCACTATACCCAAAGACAAGTTGGTGCTTAGCCCTAACATGGAGCAGAATGCAACATCTGGTGGACTAAAATTCAAAATTGCCAAGGAACGGCTCACTCCTCAGAGTACCCCATCCAGTGGGGGAAGTCTCAAGATGAAAATCAGCAAAGAGAGTATTATATTCAATAATGCAACTGCAGCCCCACCTGCAGAATCATCTTCCCGAAAGCGAGAGCGCAGCAGTCCAGTGACTGAGGTTTTGGCAAAGTCAGCGCGGTTGTCTGGGACTGGCGCAGACGCCTCACGAAGATCCCACCACGCCAAGCAGAATGGAGTGGAGTCATCTACCAGGGGTAGAGGGTCCTTATCACAACCACACCTCAGCGGCAGCAAGGTACGTGGAGGGCCACCTAGACTCGATGTGACACGACCTCCTCCTCCACCATTCCCTCCTATGGGATATAATTACCCACCCCAATACTACCCTAATTACCAGCCGTTCATGTACCCGCCTCCACCACATCCTGACCAGATGTACGGGTACTATGGTGTTCCTCAGTTCCTGTATCAAACACAGCCACCTCTACCAAAAGGACCCCCTCCGCCCCCTCTCCCTGACGGACCACCCCCCAACAAACCTCCTCCCCCTCCACCAGAGTAGACTAGGGATGTTCACAAATATCTATTTTGGAACTTTTTGAAATTATTCAGCCACTGGGCCCTTTAGTTTTTAAACATTCTTTTGAAACTGCAAAATGACTTTACAATTTTTACACCTGGCTCTATAAATATAACCTTACATAATGGTAACTAAACTTGTAAAATTTTGCCACTAAAAACTTCTAGTTTCAGTATAAAGATAAATTAAAACTCAATCACAAAAATACATTACAACATCATCATATAATATAAGAATATGTTGATAAAAACTTTTGAATCAAATTTATAAATGATTACGTTTACAAAAGAATCAAAACATCTAAAAACATTATTCAAACACACATAAGTTTCATTAACTCTTTACATACGAGTACACTAGCCTCACTTGAGGCGACTAAAACAAAATTCCAACTTTTCCTTGATCACACTAGAATGGTAACACCCAAGGATTGTATCAATTATTCCAAGCTGGAGCTTAAGGTGCTTGACAACTTGCTTGAAGGATTTTTATCAACTGTCCAGGAGAGATTGGTACCAGTGACATAGCATGTACAGTTGTTATTTAGGACCCACACCTTTAAGACTCGATTGAAAAATAGTGCATGACTTTTTAAATAAATAAACAAACTCAATTCAGTTTCTGTTGATACGAATCTTATGTATAAATACCTAAATAATCTGTGTTTGTATTTCATTATATAATTCATTTATACAATTTGGTTTTGTCAAAGACTTTTATTAATATATATATTTGTCATTTGTCAGGGTAAGCATCATTTGAGCTCAAAATAAACGTTGGTACTACTAAATAAGAATTTGTATACACTACTTGAGGATCCTGAGATTACACAAGATTCATCCTAAAGGGGGTTACTTTATTGACCAGCCTAAGACAGGGGATGTTTTATAACTCATTTCATATAATGTGGCCTTTTAAATATAGTGACTTTTTGTACGAGCTAAAAATGAAAACTAGAATAAATTAAAAAAAGAGTTGGTAGGAGATTTTAAAAAAGAAGGAAGGTTTCAACTAAATCAAAATGTTTTAATGTATAGACTTCTACATGGTATGTTATATTATTGGTTGTTTTATAACATTAGTCTATAAATCTAGAACCTTTTGTTGTGCCGTATATGTGCTATGTATTTGCTTTGTTTAAGTTGTAAAATGTTATTGTGATACACTATTTTAGTCCATTTTGTTTGTTTTCTTTTAAAGAAATAGTTAAAGAGCACTGGTTCTTATTCACCTGCATCCGCTAGATGCTTCCTTGTCAGCATGGCAAATTCTTATGTTCTTTCCTGAGCTATTATTTTCTTTGTAATATCAATATAAACATCTATATTATCTCCTTTTAGAGATACAGTAAAACCTTGGATTGCGAGCATAATTCGTTTCGTAAACGTGTTCGTAATACAAAGCACTCGTATATCAAAGTGAATTTCCCCCATAAGAAATAATGGAAACTCAGATGATTCGTCCCACAACCCAAAAATATTTAATCTAAAAATGATTAATACCTTTTTTATTTTCGTTATTTAAATGTAACTGTACTGTAATCAAATTTATTAATTAAATTTAATGGTGGCTGGTGTGAGGTGGACGAGAGAGATGAGAGGAGGAGGTGTGTTATTGTTTAGGACGACTTTCACTGTCACTAACGGAATCACTGCTATATGTTGGATCACTGGAATATTTTTCTTTTTGTGCGACTTTAACAAAGAACCTATCCAATGATACTGCTCGGCAGACAAAGCGTAACTGCAGTAGTACTACTCGTATTGCAAGATATCGCTCGTTTATCAAGTTAAAATTTATTGAAAATTTTTGCTCGTCTTACAAAACACTCGCAGACCAAGTTACTCGCAATCCAAGATTTTACTGTATATTATAAATATTTGCATCCACTGGCTATTTCCTGCGTTTGTCCTTTTACATGTTCCTATCATTCCTTATAATTTTCCTTTTACTACCTTTTGTGTTTTTTTGTTTCCTCTTTTAGGTAGTTAGTTGTGCGTTTCACACTCCCTCCTGACGAGTTCTGATAGAATGAAACCTAGATCGGGGTATTGGGCGGTAACGATCGATTTTCTTAAAGAGGCAATTCATTACCTTTTTGTCCAATGGCAGCATTGTAAAGTGTGAACTGTTTTCTTCTTTTCATTATAAAAGCCATATTGTGCTCATTCCTTTTTTATGTTTCAATCCATCTTTCCTGTGCCTTCTTCCAAATATGATACAATCACCTTTTATCTATATTAATTAGGGATGTGCGAGAATCATTCTTTCAGTTTAAAGTATAAACAATTATTTTTTAAAAAAATTCATATTTTTAGACAATTTGCAGTCTCATATAAAATACATATTAAATATGGAAAAATATAGTACAGGAGAGTTATAGGAACAAATAACGGAAAAATAAAATATGGTTTTTTACTAGAGGTGCGCAAAGCTTCGGAACAAACATTAGCTTGGCTTCAAAAGAATGTCAACCTATCCAATAAAGAAAGGTATTGACAACTAAAATATTCAATTTAGGGTCAATTATTGCCATTTTTAGTTGTTAAAAACTAAACTGCCATAATAAAAATCTGAAGTAATTTAATTCTAAGTTGTGGTGGATTTATTAGAATAAAACAAAAGTATAAAAAAAACTGTGCAATAAAAATATTCCAAGTAATTTTAGGGTAAAAAGATAATATAAATAACTTTTTTTTTTCAAACCTAAAACAACTAACAAAAATTATTCGGCTTTGAGAATATTTCATATATTTGCTTAAAGCTTGCTTTGAATTGAAAAAGTGTACTTAGCACACCCTCGGGTAGAACTGTTAAACCTCCCACAAAGGCTCTTAATTTGTATCATGGCCACCGGGCACACAAAACCCTATTCCTTGTTGGAGCGCAAAACCAGGCCCTTCTTTTACTTATTTCCTTTTATAAATTGAGTTAAAAACAAATTTAGAACCCATGAATCATTCTAATCTCCCACATCCCAATGATTGATAAACATTCATGGTGGCTTTTTACAACACTGAAGAAATTCAAAAATATGTTTGAAATTGATGTAAGGTCTTGATCTGAAAATAAAAATAAAAATTGTTGCAACATAATATAAGTTCTCTAGCTACAATTATTTAAACTTTTCAACAAAATGTCAGCGACGTTTTAAAAAACAAACATATTTACTGTGTTTTGACAACTTTTTTTTCGCCTCGTCATAAGAGGAATGGAAACTTTAACGTTATAAATTGACAAAATTAGATTTTGCGTTGTTTATCACACATGCTTGTGGTAGTAATAGTAGACCAGTGCCAGATCTTTTTAATAGTGAGTTAGTTACTTTGATGCTGGACCTGAAACTTTTTATTGTTATTTGTAATTGGAATTATCATTTTTCACCACAAGAATTATCTAAATATACTCCTATCATTCTAGCAATGCCTACTCTGTATACAATATTATTTGGTTATTATTATTACTCTCCTCCTATCTGTCTGAATTCCTATGTTTTTTACATTCCTATCCACAATTTCAAATTTACATTTCTTACCTAATAAAAATAAAAAAAAGCAAATTTATATATATCTATATGGATTTAATAAAAAATAGAGGGAATTAAATTGTTTTTATTCTAACTTTCTTCCAAACCTCAAATGGCTCTTCTATCAGTCGATTAAAAACTTGATAATCCAATACTGATATAGATTTGCTGTTATTTAGAGGCTTTGTTTTTATTTATTTTCTTTCTGTCTATGAGTAATATAGGTAACGTGTGAGTTAAAAGCATTTTATCAAATTTTTACAAATATTGTTCACTTCAAAGTCGCACAAGCCTACTTCAAGGTAAGTATATGTTTCAAATTTGGAAATTATATCCAATTTTTTATAGAGATTTATGTTGGTATGACACCTGAATATTTTAAAATGGTATTTCATTTTAATGGTCTCGTTATCTAATCCAATCTACATTGTTAAGTGGTTTTTATTTTTCAATTCTTTGTATTTTTGAATGATTGAAAAACATTGAAGTTAAAAAGTATCCCGTATAGTTTGGCTTGTTTATTTTGAAGAAATTTGATACTCGTAGTTACTGGTATAGTGATTTGTCTAAACTTACTTCAATCTTGTAAATATCTTCACAGCCACTAAAACTTGAAATAATGGCTGTTTGGCACGCAAACAAAATAATTAGAAGAAAAGGCTGTTGGAAAGTTCTATGTTAGAGTTATTTACTTTGTAAATTGCTATAGTCAAGAAAGAAAACTTAATTTCATAAAGCATAAGCTATGCCATAGTGGAACAATGCGAAGTAAGCTTGCTAGCTATGAGGGTAAGCTAAGGGTACATATTTAACTACGCTACCTTTCAAAAGAGATTTATTACCATCTCACAATGTTCCAAAACAAAGATTTAAAAAGAGTAATTCACCAAAGCTACGTTATCGTATCAAAAAGAAACTTTTGGCAAATCAAATTATTGAATCAAATACATACAAAATCTTTTCAATGTTGAATTTATCATTTGCATCACAAAATGATATGTGACGGTTGTCCCCGGTTCAGTCCTGATAACTGAATCGAATTCAAATAAGTGAAATGTGACAATCTAGACATGGGAATTGAACCTTTGGGTTTATGACCCAGTATTCTCAAATCTTCTTTGCACTCCCTTCAGCCACCAATCCCTTGGTCTTCCTCTTGGCTTTTTGTTTCCTGTTTCAATATCCAACATCTTCTTTGGCACTTCTCTCTTATTCTCAAATAACTGTACCACCTTAGTTGGGCCTTCTTTATTCTGTCCTCCATTGGCTCCTTAACTATTTCTCTTTTGCCCTTTCATTTCTCATCCTATCCATTCTTGTCTCTCTCATAATTCATCTCGCAGGACTCGCAAGATTAAATTCTGCGTCTATCCAGCTCCTTTAATACCCACATTTCTGCTGTGACTGTCAATATTGGTACATAGTACATCCGGTAGATCATGCCTTTTCACTTCCTCAGAACATCCCTGCTGAAAATTATACTTCTCATACTTCTGAAAAAAAGCTTGAGCTTGCCTCCTACTCTCACACCTGTCTCCCTTGTCGTAGTCAGCTTCTCACTCTTCCTTGCATTAAACTTCATTCCATACCACTTCATCCCACGCATCCAACTGCTTATGACCTTTCTCTTCGTTGAACCATACCATCAGGTCATTCGCAAACACCATTACTTTCATAAGGTACATGACATATGAAAACAGTGACTTCACCCTCGCCAGATGCCATCATCACTTGTGTTGTCTTGTGACTGACTCTTGAGTGGTGGGTTTCTCCCTGCAACATAATCATTTGTACCAGTTTGACCCTGTTCAAACCTACCCAGTCATTTATCTTATGTTTAAATCCTGCCCCATTTGACTTTTTTTTTATGTGTAGTATGCCCTATTAATTTTAGTTTAAATTCCCGAGAGGACGTGGGTGTTTTCATTCGATTAGACCCTGAGGAGGATGCTACGGTTCCTCTTTGTGACCTATTTTTGAATCCGCCTATGTTAACTGTCCATTTGATTCTTTTTCATTTGGACCCTTTGCCCCAGGGAAAACATTCTCTTTTGTTATAGAACATTATACGCAGATTAAAATGATAGAATAATTTGAAAAATAACTTCATAAATAACAGTTTGGTGATTTTTATTGTACAACCTTACAAAAATTATTAAATAGCCATGACACTATTCACACAAAGGGTGTGGCACTAAAGGGATGTAGATGGAATTAAATCAAAGTTAAATTTAAATGAAAGTATTTATGAAAGCATATTTGGAGTAAATATGGTATATATAGGATTTTGTATTGTTTAGCATTTAGTCTCTTAGCGTTAATCTGTGATAGAGTTTGTGGAGGTTTGTTTAAAACATGTTGGGGTGATTATATTTTTTATTTTAGGGGCCAATTACGGTGATAGATTACATACTTTGTAAATCCCTACACAAACGTGTAGAGGTAAATATATATTTTTTATTACTTTTTGCTAAACTAGTTTCAGCGTACTTTTGTTAAATGCTTGTATTCATGTATCTGAGATCAGCACAATCCTAATTTATTGAATATGTGTAATAAAACATAAGACATGTTTTGGAAGCATTTAAATGAGATTTAAGATTCACAAATGTATTTACTCATTTCACAGTACATATTACAGAGAAATTATCAATATTTTAATATTCTTATAAATATTTAATTTGTTATTCTCGGTGTCATAAAAGATTTTTATTAGATCAAAGTGTCATCTTAGTGTTTATATTAATCAATAAGAAATGTTAAACATTTTGAATTGCTAATTTCAAATAAACATATAATTAAAACATTGATGATAGTGCCATGTGATCTTAGGATAGCAATAATCTTTATTCTTTGACTTATTTAGTATTTGTTTGGGGGAAAAAAAGCAAAACATTACTTAAAATCGAATGGACATAATGAGGTTTTTCTTCCCCCACCCACCCTTATATGTTTTTCAAAGTTTTATTGTTGATAAATCAAGTGTTCCACCTTGAACTAATTTAAAGGAAATTTATTAAAATTAAAAACACTTCGAAAAAAAAGTTGTTGGTTTTTACAACTTTACAATCTTGCTGGTGATAAAATTATTACAACCTTTACTTTTGCCTGTTGTTGGTTTTTACAACTTAACAATCTTGCTGGTGATAAAATTATTACAACCTTCACTTTTGCCTGTTATTGGTTTTTACAACTTTACAATCTTGCTGGTGATAAAATTATTACAACCTTCACTTTTCCATGCATGCCTCACCTTAATAAATATAATTTTGTTAAGTTTGTATTCACAATGTGAATCGTATCATAATTAATCATTACTAAAATATAAAGTCATATATAAATTTGCTTACTATTTGACTTTAATTCGGAGCACTCTCTAATGAACTATAATCCTGAAGTTTCCAGAAAACACTTGCTACGCAATAATAATTGTATTTGTAAGAATATCATAGAATTATTTTACCTTGAATAATAGGTAGATAGTACATTCACTGTATAGTAGATGCTTATAACATGGGTGTGTTGCTATTAGGTTAGAAATTTAATATAACAGAACTGGCTATTGATTTCAAGGTAATTTACTAAAATGCATGAATTGTATCTGTAAATGCCCTTCTGTGGTTGTTTAACTCGATTTTAGTGGCGGAACACCCAGGCCCGCAGGGCCTGAATTGCGTGCGGGCCCAATGGTATAAATGGCCCCAGGAAAGGGAACTTTAAATTACTATACATTTGGTGGAAATAATAGTAATCAAATGTCCTGATTGACAATTTAGATATTTGAATGTATTTATCAAAAGTGTTAATAAATAACGCAGAATTTTTTTTATCTTCATGCAGTCAAGCTGACTGATGTTCCCAACACAAAACCGAGGCTAAAACAGTGATTACTAAATTAATAACTATTTAAGACCTAATTATTTCTTATAACATATTTTTAAGCTGTTAGATGACTTAGAAAAAGGTGCCTGAAAATAAATCTTGGAGGGGTGGGTGGGGATGTTACGCCATTGCTCGATTTGACTGCTGTGGACGCATGCTTTCCAACATAATATATAAGAATGGTATTAGTGATATGTGAGCATGTTAAGCTGGGTGCCGTTTTTAATATAAAGTGTATGGTTATATTTCTCTCAACTGAAGCTCTGATGAAATTTGCAATTTCACGCCTGAAACATATTATGGTGGTGCAGTATTTGTACAAACAATTTATAACTGTGCTTTAAAATAAATAAAATGTTAGACATTTTTTGAAATTACCATTGATCATAAATACTTGGCATTTGTACAAGGTGATGTAGGCAAGAAGTAATGAAAGGTTAAAGACCCGTGTGATATATAAGGCTGAGAGACAATGTGAAATGGAGTAGAAGGTGCGTTAGTATGTACTCTGCTTTGACCTCTTTGACCTTGTTCTTGCATGCACACAAAAGAAGTGTTTATTAGTGCTTTCCTTTTTGCATGAACACTAGTACCCAGATTGTGTTGTTAATGTGTTTTTTTTTGGTGATTCCATCATTTGAGTGAGTACGCAAATTATTAATTTCCCCTTTATTTTATATTTTTAAATAAAATTTTACACAGAAATGAGTTTTTTGCAACAACAAAACATATTTTATTCTTTTTTTGGATTGTTTATCTATTTTAGAAATGTTCTTCTGTTTCTTTTGTGTGTGTGGTAGGAGATTTTATCTTGACTGACAACTCGGAATTTTTTTATTAATAGCTCTGTTACATTTGCATAACTATATTCTATCATGTTTTCAAGTGTGTTACGTTTAGCTTAACTAGGGAGCAATTTCTTAGTTAATCATAATCTAGTAATATCTTTTGGTTTCATTTTATGGGTAAAAAAAACAAGTTTTCCATCAATTTTGCTCATTTGCTTTGTACTCTCACAAGTGTTTTCCAAAACTAAATGACTTCAATAAATCACTTGCCTCAAATAATCCTAATATTTTTTTATTTTTTTTTGTAGTAAAGTGAAATTATATTTTTGTATAGTACGATTACAATCATTTGTTTTGTAAAAAGTACTTATAAAATATTTTAAAATTAAAGTTTCCATCCTAAACAAATCTAAATTAAAGATTTTAAATAAGACACAAGATATTGCATTGGTAATATGTGATGATATTGACTCGTGTCGGCCATTTTTTATCTTGCATGGTACAGAAATAACCTACCCTGTGTGTGGCTCCTTTCTCTTGGGAAGCTTTGTTTATCTGGTGTTGCTTACATCACCTACACAAGAATTGCCAATTTGAAAATAAAACATTAATAAGTAGAGTATAAACGCTAGTCAATCTCTGGTTCATCAAGATTCCCAATTTCGATCAAATTGTGTCGATATGAAGATTGACATTTTTATAATTTTAATTGGCTTTTCGTTTTCTTTCTCTTCCATGATTATCTTTAGATACAGTCAACTCTCGATAACTCGGTCTTCGGATATTTTAGACATAATTTTCCGAAAATAAAATTTTATATAGTAGCACGCCAGCTGCATGCTGGCAGGTTAAAAGTGTTGTATATAGATAGTTTGCAAGTACTCTCGGCATATTGTAATCTCAACCTTTCCCATTCCAGTACCCAACTGTGTTATTTGTGTATAATTATGTTTTATCTGAAATGTATTGTTTACCTCATCACATTATAGTATATTATTACTTTAAATAAAGTATCAGTTTTCATTCCTTATGCACAACTTTATTTCCCCTTGATAAGACAAACTTTTTGTAACTCGGACAGATCCCTGACCCCTTTAATATGAGTCATCGAGAGTTGACTGTATATAGTTGTGACAAATTGGATTAAATATTTTAGAATCTGTTACATACATTACAAATAAATGTAAATTGTTCAATCTTTATTAATAATGTATGTTTTTTCATAAATTTTTTATATAATTTTGGAAATAATTCATACTGATGGATCCTGCTGAAGTCTAGTTCAGATTAATAAGTTCCTACTGTGTTCTAATATAGTTTAGAATAATCTCAATCTAATGGACTAAAAACTCTATACTCTTGTAACTTTAACGGTTCTCAGAAGTTGGCATTTCTTGTGTTCTGAATGGCTATGAATTGCTAAAGCATAAATGTTTTTTGTTTCTTTTTTATTGGTGCTTCTTGCAGGTGTCGCAGAAATTGAACGAGTCTCAAAACAAGGGGAAGTCTACTTCAGCAAGCCAACCCTAGTAAACTTTACATTAAAAAAAAAAATTATAACCCGACAGTAGGTCTTGTGAGAAAAGGAAGAAAATAATACTGTGTTGGAGCTTGTTTTGTCTGGTGTAATTGCCAACTCTCCTGTGTCTGCCTGCCGCCTAATCGACATCTCGGACTGGCCGTGTCCAACCAAATGCTTTGGACCCAAATAAAAACATTAAATATTTGTTCTACGTATGTTCGCTGTTCTAAGGCTTCGTCGTACGCCAGCACCGTGGATGTTTGTTGTAGATTTCTTTAAAATGTTTTTAATTAATTTGAGATAGGTTTCAGTAAATTCTACTGATAGTGATTATGACAATGTAAATTAAATGTAGGTAAACTTGAGCTTACCACATCGGTGGTATTTAAATGGTTATTATTTTACTCATTATATTCCTAGCAAAATAAAAACCTAAACTTTTATCAAAATTAATAATTTTGCAAGCTCATAAAATAGATTTTGTTTTTTTAATACACCATACCTTATTTACGTTATTGGCTACCTATATCAAATAACAATGTATAAACTGTTGATTCATGAATATATGAATAAAATTATATATTTTTTGTTTTGACAAAATCAATATAAATAAGCTTAATTTTTGCATTTATAAATGTGGTGTTGTCTTTTCTTATCATAATTATTTTGTATTTGAGTTGTGCTTTGCATCTGCCTTTGTTATAAAGTTGTATAATTAATTACCTTTAGTATGTTATTGTTAAGTTTAAAACTGGCTGAAGAAACGTGCGACACGGACTACGAAGGCTTAGAAAGCGGCAAACATTATTTGTTAAGATGGTCCAGCAGAATAGAAACACTTTTCAGTTTTACCTCACTTGGAGTAGTGCTAAAGTACAATAATAATATTAATTAAAATAATAAGACCTTGGACTCTACAAATAGCTGCCGTACTTGGTAGATTTGTTGTGACCCTATTGTATCAGTATTCAATTAACTGGTTGTGTATATTATATCTCGATGTGGAATATAATGTTAATTCAATTTCACATCAACAAAAAAATCAAGAAATGTGCAATTTATCCTAGATATAGATTTGAAAGTTATCTAATTATTAGCATATCCTCTTGGTTAAAAGTTAAATAACCAGTCTGTTGATTTATTTAGCAAGGGGTGTATTTTTTTAATTATTATTTACTATTTCAATCATGTTTGTTATTTTTGATTGTAATTAATTAAATAGGAAAACAATATTATGTAATGTGAAGGGTTAGAACATGTTAAAATGTGTTGAAAAAGTTTTTTCTGTGATACGTTCCCCATGACAGATCTTATGACTTAAGAGCCAAGTCGATAGCTCAGCTCGAAAAATTTTATTTTTTTTAATGCACTGCTCCCACCAAATGTATTATATAAATAATATGACTAATTTAAAACAGCCGTTCGGCGCAATTTTTCATTTGTTAAATATGACTAATGAAAACCCTTTTTATATTTCAGCATTATCAAAACATAATTTGTAAATTGATAATTTAACAATTTACCATTCAACTTTTGTATGAACTTCTAGTAGGCTCTATTAGCTTATTTGACACAAGTAAATTTAGTAAACACGCAATATAGGAATGGGAGAAAATAACTGTAACGCAAAACTAGCCCAAACAAAATTACATCACACAAATCTTCATGGAAATGAAATAAAATAAATACATACAAATATTGTTGGATACTTACTTATTTGGTAATGTTGTATAAAAAAATTAATTCAAGTTTAGGTTGGATTTCTGTAGGATGATGAAATCAGATCACCTCAAAATCGGATGTGTTCCTCTTTGCTGTCTGAAAGTTGGTAGTTGTGGTTGCATTAAAGTTGGGTTAAGATTACTCTCTAATAGTATCTACAGGTTCTTATGCCTAAATAAACTTTTGATTTCACAAGTATTTATGGTTTGGGGGGGGGGGGGGATTTTTCTTTTTTTTTTTTGGAAAAAAAAAAAAAAGGAAGATAAAAAATTATTTTTTAACANGGGGGGGGGGGGGGGGGATATTTCTCTCTTATTTTTGAGAAAAACATAAATATGAAGATTAAAATATTATTATTTAGCACCGCGTCCGATTACCAGTTCAGGTTATAGGCAAAGATTGAAATAAGAGAGAAAAATTCTTTCCAATAGTAAACAGGATTCATACAGGAATTGACTACCAAGTTAATTGGTCATATTTCTCCTCACAGTTTTATTAGTGATATTTTGTTGCATTTGAAGTGTAAAATAGTATTTTCAAACATAGACTAATAACCGTTAGTTTGGGTTGTCCATTTGTAAATTGAAGAGTGTGAGGGTTAATTAGTTACTTTTTAGTGTCAAACAAGATGAGACAGACACATTTTTGTTTCTATGATATAAAAATTTCCTTTGTTATTTTTTTTCACACTTATGATTTGTTGTCTTTCAAAATAAATACTTTTGACTATTGTCAACTGGCTTAAATTAATTTTTTTTACATGAAAATAATTTATTAACGGTGCTTTGCAACCTCTTCTTTTTTTTTTTATTAAAAATTTATTCATAGTTGGTTACTAAAATATTAAAATTTTGAGTCGCTATTTATGATTCTCTTAGATGGTTGTGTATAGACTGTAAGTACCAATTCATCACACGTCAGCTAGTTGGTTAGTACTGATATGATTAGAATGCCCAACAACTGTCACTAAAATTCTTTGTGATATCTAAATTACATTTTTAAGCCCAAAATCAAATGTATAAAAAAAAAGATCAATCTTTAAAAGACTTCTTATTTTTGCTTGGTCTTCCCAAATCAATCCACACTCTCTTTATTATTTACTATTATTCCAATTTTTTAAACATGATTTATCAAATATATATGATTGTTGACTATACTGCTGGACTTTTCTTTAAGAAAAAAAGGAATTTTCCTCTTCTTTGGGTGGTAAAATTGTGTTTGGGGTGGGGCATACCGGTGTTGGCGTATGGATGCTTTGGTTTGGGTGGAATTATTTATTATTTAATCTCTTTGTATGGGTTTGCTGTGATTGTTTTGTGGCGGTTGCACAATTTCTTGGGATGTCCTTGTAGCTACTTTGTCGGCTGGCCTAGGTTCTGTGACCCTTATCGTAACCCAAACTTAAAAAGACGTCCTACAGCAATTTATTACATAAATACATTGAAAATCGTTAAAACCTTGTCAATTTCGATTTTTAGCATGCGTTCTACTTAACAGATTATTAACATATGTGTATGTATATAGTAATTATTTGATGGGAAATTTAATATACAAGTCTAGCAGTGTAAGAAACACTTTTAATGTATTTTCCAATTTTGATGCTTTGATATATATTGTTAAAAGATGAATCATGTTTAAACTCAAGTGTGGCAAAACACCTCAAGTAATATATTCCTATATTACTTTATTTTCACAGAAAATATTGCTTTGATTCACTTCTGTAGAGTGCAGTTTTACACAGTAACTAACCCCATTTTAATAGTTCTTGTGGTAGTGGTAGGCTGCGATAGAAATGAAGTGTCAAGTGTGGGAAAAGGGTTTTGTGACTACTTTTGGTGAAGTGTGTTTTTTGTTGTGTGTCAGCCACAAAAGCACTTTACGGTACCACAGCGTTGAGTCTCAATTTAGATATTGATTACATAAAACTCTAAATTAATGTTTGCTATGCGTTAAAAAAAAGTATACCAATATCTTGTAAATACAACGAATAAAACCCCATTTGTAATTAAATAAGTTAATTTAGGCCTATTTATAATCTACAAAAATCTTAAAAAGATGTTTATTCCAGAGTCAAAATAAATATGGTTATTCTCTAGCGAGTTTTTCATTTGTAAGATTCCAAGAGCATTTCTCTATCAATAATTTTAATTAAACTTCCCAACTTTATATCTAATAATTATTTCTGGAAAAATATTAACTATAATAATTAAATTAAATGATGTTTTCACATGTGTAAGTAAAAGTGACTCCCTAATATTAAATTTGAAAAATAAAGTTAAAGCTATGAAAATGACTGGACTGTTGAGTTTTTAAGAAAAATATTTTACTATGATGAATAACATATTATCAACTGAAATAATTAATTTGGTCATTGCTCATTTAAAAATGTCGAGTGAACATTTTATGATTCAAAATTTTGTTTAAACTTGTTTCGAGTGGTTTGCTTTTGTTCATATTTTGGAAAATATCACTTTAGAACTGCCATAAGTATCCCCCTTAGTAAACATTTTTATTTCCGTCCATTGAGGTTAAGTTGAATATGTTTTAAAAAGTGACTTATGAAAATATTATTAAAGTATTTTTGATGCTGTTGCTTGAATGCAATATTTATTTAATTGCATTACAAAAATTTGATGTTCAATTTATTTTATTTGATGAATCTTGTGTATCCCGAAGAATCAACTTTAAGACGGGTGTTCTCTGGGAATTGATTTGTCTATCTTTTCACATCTTAAGCACAAGATAATTTATATGGAAGAATGTACAGTAAAGAGAGTAGTGGAATTAATAAAATAGTCTAAAACAAGATGGATTTTACAATAAAAACAAGAACACAGTTCAATCTTGTACGCTGCTGTCATAGAACAACTCCAGTAAATTCATTCTATTGGTGCCCATTCCTTAGACCTAGACCATGTCATATCAAAACTTTCCAGATCTATTGAAACCTATTAGTCCCACTCTCACTATCCTGACCAATTTTATTTAAGTGTAAACCATATTATTGTTTTTTTATCCAACTTTTATTTGTATCTTCTGCCATTTGACTAATGATAGGAATTACTGTGTGGTAATACAGGGTCTTTAACAGCTATGTGAAAAAATACATCATCGATGTGTAGTTCATATCTGTAAATGATTTTTCTTTGAATATCTAACACAAAACATATTACAATTTAAACTAAAAATTTCACATCATCTTGTAACTAAAATAATGAAGGCTATACTTATTGCAGCATTTCATTAATATTGTTCTTTATGCACAAGGCCATTTTATTTCTGCCGCAACGGCATTCTTGAATCTTAGAAATGTCGCCTTCAAACATACACAGTGTGGTTTTCAGTTGAGTAATATGATCTCAGTATATGAACTTATAAGTTTATTTTTTAAATTGACTCAAAATTGTTTTTTATGTATTAAAATGTCATAGTTTAGCTCAAAACATGTATGAACAGAAATGGTTTTGTTCTAGTGTATTCTAACATCATTGAAATGTGTGAAAAAATGTATATATTTAGTAGTATAAGTAAATAATACTAAAATTACTTATGACTTGTTAAAAGATTTTCTGATTTTGGAATAAACACTTTGTAATTATTAATTTTAATCATGAATGTAGTTGAATACTTCATAACTAGTCCTACTTAATTGTATTATATTGTTAAGTTCCTGTTTGTCACTTTACTATTTTTATATGTGTGTAAAATGTAAAAAAATAAAATAAAAAAAATCAATATTAACTTAGAATAAAAAAAATGTATTTAGAAATATTGAAAAAGAAAAGTGAATAAATTTTGTTTATGCTCGATTGGTAGTAAAATTTGTTTTCAGATCACAAAACAAACCTTTCATAATAGAAGTATCCTTAGACATACTTAGTTTAAAAAAATAGCAAATATTGCTTAAGACTTTCATGTTCTGATCTTGTACAAACAAACAAATAAATCTAACTTAAAAGTTATACCCCTATACAATTAATTATTTAGGCAGGTGTACGCAGAGATTAATAATACTTTTCAAAATATACAAACGTTCAAAAAACCACAATGTTTGCTACTATTGTTTCGAAACTGGTTTTTTATCTGTTGGATAGCTGTTTGAATGGTCTTAAAGCATCACTCTTTTGGTAGACTCGACTGTCAATTACGGGGAAATCAAAGTTCAAATCCCGGTTGAGTGTTGCTTTCCCTCCTAGATAGATTTCCAATCTCCTTACACTACAATTCTGGTATATTTCCTCTAAACTCAATCTTACTCATCCTTATGCATTAGCAATGTGTATAATCCAAAATAGTAAGATGTTTTTTACATCCATTACTGTTCCCAGCCCGTGGGCTGGGTCAATTTTTTTATTCAAGCCATATATTTCCCAATACAGGCTGGCTAGGCTTGTTGTAGCTTCATATGCCTTATAATCTAACTTAAGACTAGGACAGGCACAACATCCAGTCCCCACCCGTTAACTTGCCACTGTGAAAGGGTAAACCCACATTTCACCAATGATAAATTTTTCAGCCATGACAGGCATCAAACCTGGGACTCTTAACTCGGTAGACAGACTCGCTACCGACTGAACTAAAGTGTTGAATAGCAGTAAAATATGACCAAAATAAAGTTTGTGCTATAAGATTTCAACAAAGTAAAGTGCTCATTGGGCAAACTCATTAAGTGTACAAGTAAAAAATTGGTGATGCTATCCACACATGGAGTTTTTCTTAAAATGATTTATGATTTGTGACCTCTTAACCGACACCTTAGCACAATTGGTAGTGTGTCTGTTTACTGATCTAAGGGTCCCAAGTTTGGTTCCCGACATTACCGAAATATGTACCGTTTGTGAAATGTAGGTTTACCCTTTCACAGAGTCTGTTCTAGATTTAAGTTGTTGCTGACATTATATTCAATTGGTTCAGAATGTGCACGTTAAATACCTCAAATGAATGGGAAAACATTCTTGTGCAGGTGCACTTTCTCCAATCTGCCTTTCTCATCCTTATTATTTTGGTTAAGATTTTGTTTTTTTGTTAGTGTTCTCAGCGTTGAGGTTATTAATAACTTAATCTAATGTGCAGGGACTCTTGAGGGTAACTTAAAAATGCACGTCCATTAGTTGAAAGATGGGAAAACCACAGAAAATCATCCTAGGTGCACCCAGCAGTGATACAAACCAGGGACCCCTGACCCGCTGTCATCATTAATCTAGTATATCTTGCCTACTTTGTTATTTTTATTGTGTTGTGACAAATATTCTGTTAAGCTTGCTGGTATCGACTTGGTGGCTAAAATTTATTTATTTTAAAAGTTTATATTAATAACCGCACGGAGATATTTTCTAAACTAGTTTGTAATCTCACTAGTTAGAATATTTTGTTTAACTAACTGGTATTTCTTAGATGATGGATAGATATCGTAACCTAGCTTTAGAATACATTTTATTATTCAGATTACATTTTTTTTTTACAAAAAAAAATTGTGAAAAAAGTGTGCATGTTAATGTCAACTGGAACATAATCAATATAGCTTCAACGCTAGTATTTATACATAAACAAATCTATTACTCCAACCAATATTTCTTTATAAGGAAAGCCTCAAATTACTTCACAAGGTACATTTTGTATATTTGGAAGAGGAATAGAAACATACTAAAAAGTGAAGAGACAATGGCGGCAATGTACAGTGTGAAATGTGTTATTTTCATTGTTAAAGCCATATTATGTTTTTTCCCTTTTATATGTGTTTCTATCCATCTTAAATCAATATTTCTATTTGGGGTGAGATTTCTTTTTTTATTAGACTACTATATAAATAATAATGAAGGAAGATAATTATGTGACCTAGTGTAAATCAGACATTTCAAATGATCAACAATCAATGGACCAAACCCAATATTCATCCAGTTTTTATAATCAAATTTTAGTTATTTCACAAGGTAAACTTTATTAATTAAATTTGCTCAACAAATTCATTGATGTTTCACTAGGGTGTGTGTAGAAATTGTTTGTTTTTTTACCATGCCTTATCTTTCTATATTATTATTGTTACATTATCTTTCAGTTTGACTGGCAATGGTTAATTGTCGACAAACACACTTTGTAAATAAATATTGCATAGGTTTTCATAATATTATATCTTTATTACATGAATTATTGATTGAGGTAATTATTGGGACTGGTAGTTCTTACAATCATTTTGTTTCATTTCTAACTTTTCTTAACAATTGTTAGCATTTTTAATTATTTACTTAAAAAAAAAGCTCAATTATCAATGATGAATAGAATTTGATGATGCCTTTTGTGAATGTTCCGTAGCATAGCTAGTGCAACTTTTAATTGAGCGAAATGGATATTAATGTCTTAGTCAAACCATGTTGTGGGTCCCCACAGATGATTGTTAAATGTGGTGGCTCAAGGTGGATGGAAAGTTGCTATAAATAAATAAATAACCAAGTAACCTCTGACATATAACAATGTACTGATTATTTTGAAAATAAAATTGTTTGTGTATACCTGAAAACAATTTTTTTTAATGTCATGTGCAGCTTTATTTATATACTGGTAACTACATTATTTTAAGATCACCCTTACCTGCTTCGGTGGGAACATGGTCTAGACTGGTTAGACTGCCTATGATAGGGAAATCGGAGTTTGAACCTCGGTCGGGTATACTGAGGGGTTTTTCCACTCTCCCTCCACGCAAATGCGGATACACTTCCCCTAAACTCAACATTTCTCATCCCTAACTTATTAGCGTAATTAGTACATATGTGTATCCTTAACAGGTAGTAAGATGCGGTGCAAAAAAAAAACACACCCTTGTTGAAATGGTGGCAACTAGTACATTTTTAAGTTAAAAATTAATGCAGAATAATACATTTAAATTTACAAATGTTATTCACAATAGGGGAAATTTTACTTTGGTACAAGCTATTTTGGTGACCACATGATTTAAGGTGTCATTCTCGCAATATAGACTAGAGCACTAATGTTATGTAGATCAGGGTTTAAATTCTGGTTGGGTATATGTTTTTTTTTCTAAGTGGTTTTCTACTCTTTCTCCACACAAATTATGGGTACACTTGCTCTGAATTCAACCTTCCTCGTCCCTACCACATTAGTGTAATTGGTCTATAGTGTATAACCCGAACTAGTATTAAGATGCGGTGTTTTAAAAAAGCACCGTTATGAACACACCAATCATAAACTTTAGCTCAAACTATGGGTGAAGAAAGACCCAGAGCACGGGACAATCCCCGGATGGCTCTGGTGGTAGAGCGTTGGTGCGCAAAGGTCCAGGTTCAATTCCTGTGTACAAGTGAATGTTGGGGAAAACTCGAGGAATTTTATTTTTAAAGAAAGTGAAGCCAGCATAGTTGGTGAATTTATATCAGTGTGGTTTAACTGGCGGCCCACACTCTGGGAAACTGGCCCTCACAGCATCCCGAAGGAAAATTAAAGGGAAAGCTTTGGTGGTAGATGTTAGTTAAACAGCTAATGATTCAAATATTTCAAAAGATCATGAGCGCATTTTATAATGTGTTTATTTGATTAATAAAAATATCTATTAATATAAAAGTTGTTTTGTGAAAGTCTGTGTGTGTGCATATTTCATAATACTTTTTTAAATTTCTACCAGCCACAAATAAAATGTGTGTACAAGTATTGAAAGCAAATTGTACAGTACACTACACTACACACCTTACAGATATGAGGCTTAAGGGTCCAGAGTTTGATTCTAGCCATGGTCGAAAAATTTATGATTGCTAAAATGAGGTCTATGCTTTACACAATGATGAATTAATGGCCAGGGGACTGGGTGTTGTGTCTATTTTAGATTTAAATTAGTTTATAAGTCATATGATTGTATAGGAGGTGCGCATTAAATGGCAAGCAAAAATAAAATATGCCCATTTGTAAGAAAATTGGGATTTATATCCAAACTGCAATGTCTTTTTATTGCTTAATTTGCCAAAGCAGAATTTTTACTTTCAGAGGTAACTAGAAGGTGACCCGCTTCGGTGGCTGCATGGTCTAAGGTGTCACTCTCGCGATATACTAAACTGCTGGTGACTGGGAGATCAGGGTTTGATCCTGATCGGGTGTACTGTGGATGGTTTTTCCTAGATGTTTTTACACTCTCCATCCACACAAATGCGGGCACACTTCTTCTATTTTTTCTTTTCTTAGCACCGTATCTTACTACCCATTCGGGTTATACGCTTAAGTATAAATTACACCCATGGATTAGGAGTTGGGAAGGTTGAATATAGAGGAAGTGAATCCGCATTTGCGTGGAGGGAGAGTGGAAAACCATTTAGGAAAAATCACTCCCTATTCACCGGAGCGAGATTCGAACCTCGATCTCTCCGTCCTCGGCACTCTAATTCAGGGGTGGATTTATGACTCTGCCGCCTATAGGCACTAGATGATTTGCCGCCCACTTTTCCTACCTTAATTTCTAACCTAAATCCCCGTTTCCCTCCCTACTACCCCTCACACACCGATACATACATAACATATACACAGGTGCTATCTGTGGGATGACAGATAAAAAGTTCTTACATTATTTGAATATTTATTATAGTGGGGTTTTAAAAATATTAAGAATCTAAGCAAAGACTCATAAAATTGAAATAAATACTCTTACACACACAAATTCAAATATTATATAATTAAAAAATGTATAAAGTCTGCATTAGCAGATAAAATATTTGCTTGTACACAGTAGAAAAATAATCTATTGTATCTTTCGCCTTGATTTCTGCCGGGCGAACTGGTCGATGATACCAGACAAATCAGCTTTTATCCAATAAGTGACCTTCAATTAAGACGGTTGTCAGTGAATTAAGGCGATACTTTGTCATGTTGGTACACAGATACAGCAAACCACAAAAATCACACACACCATGAGGCCATAAAATTACTTTAACTGATAGAAAAAAAATTCGTCATTCAAAATCTGCCGCCGTAGGCACTTGCCTACTAGGCCTATGCGTAAATCCGCCCCTGGTCAAGCTCAACACGAAACTAGCGCGCTAGCTAACTACGCCACCGAGGCGTGTTCCTCTAGATTAAACCTTCCTATAAATCCCTAACACATAAGACTAATTAGGAGATAGGTGTGTAGCCTGAAATGGTAGTAAGACGCGACGCTAAAAAAACAACAACTTCAAGCCAGATGATCTATTCTAAACAATGATGTTTCAAAGGTATACGCTTCCACCAGTGAGCCGCGACCCACAGTTTGAGGAACCCTGGGACCGGGTCTACTATCAGGACGTGTCAGACCTGACACGTAACAATGTTTGCCGTGTACCTAATAGATCACGACTTGATTGACATGTCGAGATGCTTGTGTCAACAATGCCAACAGCGCGCTCTCTTGTTGCCTGGCACCACAAGGGACACACTTATCAGGGAATGAGGAGGGGAGGGGGGAAATAAGAAACTTGTCAAATAAATAATACAACGTTTGAAACGAATCAATCCTAGTCTCTTTCTGGTTCAGTTCAGCACGTAAATAAGTGTAAATACATGGGGTGGGCACTCTTTTTAGGACTAGCTGATCCGGTAAACTAGTTTGGGGCACTATCACTAGGAGCAGCTTGCAATGACGTCACAGAGGAATGCGCATACATGGACGTGAAATCCATAGAAAAGGAAGTGTGAAGTTTGTAAAATTCGCCATTACTGTTTAGTTAGCAATTTGTCGTTTATTTTAAAGAAGGAGTTTTATTAGAGTTTATAGGCCTATATTTTACATTTTATAATGTGGTTTATTTATAAAATAATGGATTTAGTTACATTTGATTGAATTTGTTATAAGAATTGAGAAATTAACATTCCGCAACAGAAAAGGTGTTGTGTTCCAAGTGTAACGTCCCGCTTCAAATCTTTTAGTTCGCAGCACAAACGCCGCGAGCGCTTGCGATGTGGTTCTAACTTACTTGCCAACATTAGAGTAGAGTTTCCATACTTATCCCTTTTCTATGTGTAAATACCTTAACTGTACAGGCAACTCTTGAGCTACCAAGGAGGTCCGTACCAAGACTTTGTTATATGTATCTTGCATTTATGAGTTTTTAAAATACGTTTTCTTTTTTAACAGGGCGTCTTAACGCCTGTTCAAGTTATACGCATATAATTAATTATAAATTACTCTAATGGGGTAGTGATGAAAGAAGTATTTTTAAAAGTAATCTACCCGCATTGGCGTGGAAGTGGAGAGGGAAACCATTTAGGGGAAAATGGCGTAGTTGGCTAACGCGCCAGTCGTGTTGAGCTCTACTGCCGAGGACGGGGAGATCTAGGTTCGAATCTCGGTCGGGTGAACTGAGAGTGGTTTTTCCTAAATGGTTTTCCACTCTCCCTCCACGCACATGCGGGTTCACTTCCTCTAAATTCAACCTTCCTAGTTCATAACCCATTAGTGTAATTAGTACTTAAGCGTATAACCCGAACGGGTAGTAAGACGCGGTGCTAAGTATTAAGTATTATCATTTAGGGGAAAAAAACTACTTTGTCATTTGACCCAACCAGGATTCGAATGCCGATCTCCCCATCAACAAGCAGGTCAGATCAAAACGAGGGTGAGGTCCTTTAGACCGTTCGGCCAATGAAAAGGCTGCTTGATTCGCACGCTAGCAGCATCTTAAAGCTTGAAACGCTTTATTAAATATTGAATTCACTAAAAATGTGTTTTATTATAGTGTGTGAATGCGTTATGATTCATTGTATAAAATACGTAAGGTAAAGTAAAATAACATAAGTATTGAATTTAAAACAAGATATCGAACTAGTTAATTTTAATTAAAAACAAAGTATTACTAAATATAAATAAAATTAGTACTAACATAATATATGTACTGCACGTCCATGCTATGTATTCAGTACCCGCATTTGCAGGGAGGTAGAGTGGATAACCATTTAGGGGAAAAAACCTTCAATGCACCCAACCGGGATTGAACCCCGATCTCCCCTTCATCGGCAGCCAGTCTATTGCGAGAGCAGCGCCTTAGACCATGCGGCCACCGAAATGGGTTACCAAGAGTTGCCGATGGCTGATGATTCCCACGCGTCCATATTATACTCTTACCTTAAATTGTGAGTGAAAAATGACCTTGATTACGAAACGAATCCTGGATAGCTCTGTGGCAGAGGATTGGTGCGCTAGGTTCTAAGGTCCCGGGTTCGATTCCCGTGTCCAGGTGTCATTTTACAACTAATTTAAATTATTGAGATTGTTAGGATGGAGCAGCGTTTTTCCGTGGGAATTTGGGGGGAAATAAATAAAGGTGTGAGAAAACATTTGAGGAGTAAAAATAAATCCTTCTAAAATTCATGATCAACATTATTTTTAAAAATAGCACAATATTATAATTTTATATCCATTGAACTTTCTATACACAATCTTAATACGCGTGTTTTAATTATAAAAGCTCTCCTTTAAAAAAAACTGATGGCTTACCATGACAATTTTAATGCCTTGTTCGCTGTGTCTTGAGTTGGAAAAAAGTTGAAAATCGCTGGGATGGAGGAAGGCTAGAAATAGGCTCTCAGCCTTTTTGCTTTAATTTCACTAAAATTAGTACAAATCTTTGTGTAAAGTGGGGTTAGTTAGAAAAAACACTTTCAACTCAAAATTTAAACTTTTAACTAATCAGAAACCTTTTGATAATTTTCGATGACATTTTGTTGGAAACGATACTAAAAAATATCAAACAACTTCTTAAATAATGCGAGATTACTAAACGTCTGTAACGCGTCTTATTGCTTTGCCATGAAGCAGCCTTAAACAAAAATATGTATGTGCGCAGTAATGAAATCATCTGAATTTATTATGTAGTTGAACAACCACCCACCTCTTTATGGAATATTTCTCAAGGATTGAGAAATAAGTGGTTCAAATTAGAGTAGGATAAAGTGCTCGGTTAGTTCGAGGAGGGGAACGAGTTCAGATCCCCCTCCTGATAATATCATTTAAATAAGTTTCAGTACTCGCTTTCAGTGTTGCCATGGCTAGAAGAAATAGCGACTTTTACGGGTCTGAAACGACTAAATTTCATTTTTAGCGCCTAGCGACAAATCTGGCGTACTTTCCTTAATTTTCTGTCGAGTTATGTTGATTATTTTTAATTTTAATCCTGTAGAATCTTGATTTTTGATTTACCTTGCTGCAAGAACGCATAATGCATTGCTTCGGTCTACAGGAAAGCTCCAAGTTCAGATTAATGTATGCATTTTTGTTTTGGCAACAAATCTGATGACTTTTAATTTTTCTTTTAGCGACAATCTAGCGACTTTCTGGTACTCATCTAGATACAACATTTAAATGGTCGTTGGCAACACTGCTCGCTTCGGTGGCTGCATGGTCTAACGCGATACTCTCAGTGGCGCAGGAACGGGGGGGTACGAGGGTAAATTTTACCCCCCCTAAAAATTGAGGGGGGTAAAAAGTATAATTTTTACCCCCCAAAATAATATAGTAAAACTTTTAGATAATGTAAAGATCTTCTTGAGGCAAGATACAAAGTGCACACTAAGGTAAAGCACTAAAAATAAAATGTGCTTGGAGCACACACTGTTTGAAAACTCTAATGATACTACATCAGCTACGGCAGAAAGAAGTTTTTCAATGCTTATACGAATAAAAAACCATCTGCGCTGCACGATGAGGCAACGTAGACTAAATCACCTGTCTCTGCTGAATGTATACCCTGAGAAGCTCAACAAACTGGAAATTTGTAAAGCTATTTAGTGGTTTATAACTAGTAACGAATATAGGGTAAAGGTGTATGGAAACCTACTTTAATTTTCGGTGTTTCATAACTTTTAGCTAAGCCATATCAGACATTTTTCTTTATTTGTTTTGTGTATATTAATTCTAATGTTTGGCATGACTAAAATAAATAAGTAAAATGCACAATGGGACCGTTAAATGCAAGTATTCCTCATTATAAGCGATATCACTATCCGAGTTTTCGCTATAACGTGATTATGAAATAATAAAAATAACGCATTGTCGGCTGTAATTTAACAGTAATCCTGTGCGGTGGTGACATCACCTTGTACACGTACGTTCCAGTGAGGACAAAGATCTTTACTGTACAGTTTGGTGTTAGGGGGGTGGTATTGACAACATTGGAGATTCATGGGCAGGAGTTAAACAGTCCTGTATGAACGAAGTATGGAAAAATATTTGGCCTTAAGTTTCTGATTCTCATGATTTGATCCTGAATACGAGCTTTCCAATTCAAGACATGACATCGTTGACATATTAAGATGTTGGATTTGAGGACATAGACCAGGCAAATGTGGATGAATTGCTCCAATCCCACTCAATCTCACGAATGAAGATCTTCTAGAAATGAAGAACCGCATAAAGGATTAAGAGGAAGAGCCTTATGTTGTTGAGTTTATCAAACATCTTCTACAAAACAAATTGCTGAATTTTGTCAACACAATGACAGTGAAAATAGAATCATTGAAGAGAATGATCCCCTAACATGGATAGAAGTGCCAAAGTTGCCAGAGATATTGAGTTCTTTGGCTTGCTACAAAGCACTCTATAGAGAGAGGAAGAATGCTTACCATCAGCTGAGTCTTGATCATTTCATCAAAAAAAAAGTTGAAAATCCTCAGTCTAACTACCCAGGGCATTTCACGACAGCAAGAGCTGTCAGGCAAGAGCCTTCAAGAGAGCAAGAGCTTACTATTTCAGAGCCTTCGGGAAAGCATGAGCCTACTGTCCAAGGACCATCAAGAGAGCAAGAGTTTAGCGTCCCAGAGCTCTCAAGAGAGCAAGAGCTTACCGTCCTAGGGCCTTCAAGAGAGCAAGAGCCTACCATCCCAAGGCCTTCAAGAGAGCAAGAGCTTAGCGTCCCAGAGCCCTCAAGAAAGCAAGAGTTTACCGTCCTAGGGCGATCAAGACAGCAAGAATTTACCATCCCAAGGCCTTCAAGAGAGCAAGAGCTTAACGTCCCAGAGCCCTCAAGAAAGCAAGAGCTTACCGTCCCAGGGCCTTCGAGAGGGCAAGAGCTTACGATCCCAGAGCTCTCAAGAAAGCAAGAATTTACCGTCCAAAGGCCTTCAAGAGAGCAAGAGCTTATCGTCCAAGTGCCGTCAAGAGAGCAAGAGCTTACAGTCCCAGGGCCTTCAAGAGAGCAAGGTCCCAGGGTCACCAAGAGAACAAGAGCTTACCGTCCAAGGGTCGTCAAGAGAGCAGGAGCCTACTGTCAAGAACAAGCTAGTGATAATCCAAGTTTGTCAAATACAGTTAATATATCATGCGATCGAAGATTAACAGTAGGTGTACCTGTATCATTGTATGAATTAGATGGATTAATTGAAAATTGTGTTTGTTTACAAATTTCAGGGGATTGAAGATTGGCAATAGGTGTAGGCTACCTATAGCATTGTACAAGTTAGATAAATTAATAAAAATTGCATTCATTTACAAGTTTTAGGTTTTATTTACTTTTTTCCTTTGGAGTAATCCCTATCTAACCCATGTTAAAATCAATTCACTTGCGTTTTCATGTTACGCGATTATTTATCAAAACCAATCACTCGCGTAGTGCGAGGGACAGCTGTATTACATTTCCCTGGTCTTTTTTTATCTCAAAAATGTTATCCCCTATAAAAGCACATAATTAATTTTACCCCCCCCAAATAAAAACGTTCCTGCGCCACTGGATACTCTCGCAGTAGATTAGATTGCCGATCACGGTGAGATCGAGGTTAGAATCTAGGTCGGGTGTACCGAAGGTGGTTTTTCCAAAATGTGTTTCCACTATGCCTCCACGCAAATGCGGGTACACTTTATATAAATATTACTTTCCTCAGCCCTAAAACTAATAGTGTAATTAGTACATAAGTGTAAAACACGAACGGGTAGTAATACGCGGTGCTAAAAGGGAAACAAAGTATTGTTTTATTCCTCCTTGATTTCTAGTTTATAAGAGCAGGGTGTCTAAAAAATCATGAAATGAGATTTTGGTTACGACGGTCATTAAAAAGTCATTAAATTAGATTTCAGGTCATGAATTTTAGTATGAGTCAAATATATTGTGCAGGTAAGAATAGTATTTTTTTTTATACTTTGCTCAAAATTAGCTTACATTTACTATTACTCCCCAGTGATGTCATAATTCAGAAACGAAGAAATCTTATAAATAAAAATTTATGAAATTATGAATGAAAATCTCAATCTGAGGGGATAGTTAATAACTCTTTTTTTTTAAACATTTTTCGGTCATAAATATTGATGTAGGCCCATAGGTCATGAAAACGTAATGAAATATGGCTTACATCAGGGCAGACCAAATTTAGGTAATCCGAGGGCTAGGGCTACATTAAATAAAAAAGATCAGTCCGAGGACTGTATCCAGAATTATAAATACGGTAGGGCCTAAAGATATATTAAAATATATGGAGAGTCCAACGGTTAAGTTTAGTAGGCACTTTTAAAATTTCGTAATAAAGAAAAGTCATGTTGATGATAAAAGTTTTTACTGAAACATTAGACAAGATAGGTCTACAATTTGTTTATATAGGCCTATATACAAATATTTTATTTAGCACCGCGTCCTACTACCCATTAGGGTCATACGCTCAAGTACTAATTACGCTATTGGGCTAGGAATTGGGAAGATTGAATTTATAGGAAGTGAACCCACATTTGCGTGGAGGGGGAGTGTAACACCATTTAGGACCCTTCTCCCAGTTCACTCGACCGAGATTCGAACCTCGATCTCCCCGTCCTTGGCAGTCTTGCTCAACATGAAACTAGCGCGTTAGCTAACTACGCCACCGAGGTGGACCAATTTGTTTATAAACATATAACTATTATTTCATTTTAATATGAGCTCTGAGGTTGTTCTTTTTCATTTATTAAGGTAACCTGCCCCGTGGTGTAGTAGTTAGACCATCTGGCTATGAGCCTAGGTGCCCTGTGTTAGATTCCCGGCTGGTACCTTGGGTATTCTTCCCGAAAGGGGAATCACCCCAAAGTTCACCAGGTTTTGGTTGATTAGCCTTAAGTTAGGTTGTAAATGTTTCTACTAGTTCCACACCCTCATATTCACTATCATCCTCATACTCACTATCACCCTTATATTCTCCATCATCTCATCTCATCGGGACATGGAAAGAGCCTCCACGGAAAGGATGTACGATTAGTGCATTCGGGCTTCCCCTGGCCAATGGAACATTAGTACTGGCTAATATTTCCACTACTGGGCTACAATTGTTCTAGCCCAGACGCGCACTATTATTATTTACCAAGGTAGTTAAACCAATATCGATGCTTGTAGTTTTCGGTCGCAGTAAATGTGAAAGTGATTTATTATTAGTCAATGAATATTTGGATTTTATAAATTTCATCGTTGAAAAAATGCTTTCGCAACGATATGCTCCTGAGCAGTGAGAACATCTGAAGTTCAAACAAAGTCTCTCGATGTTGGATAGCCCTTTCCTTGTAATCATAATTTTTTTTAAATATAGGCCTTTTTCCATTCTGCTGGTATAGAAAGGGTCTGATTGCAAATCGTACAGTTCAAGTTTAAGGTCAGATATTACATATTCAAAACTGAGCGTGCGCTTTGAAACGAGTCATATAGCGTTGACGCAATGGAATGTAGTCTACTTGAAGTCGTGCCTGAGAAGCTAGGTTTGCACTCGAGTTTTGTGACAAGAGCCTTATTTTTTTCGCGAGTGAAATTAAAAAGACGTAACGCACATGAGGGACGCGTCTTGGACAGCCCTGATTTACATAATTCAGTCGACGTTGGAGTCTTATAAAATTAATAATACCCCAGTAACGTTTATAAAAAAAAACTTTAAATTGGTTCAAGAGTGATTTAATAATTAAAAATATATTGTCCTCTCGTGTTTGGGTGGGATAGTCCCTTCCCTACTACCCAAAACAGGCAGTACCCCCCTCGTCCTCCACACCTCATTAAAAAAAACTGGTACATATCTGAGTTAGTGAACCGCAATCAAGGTACTAACCACGCGAATTTCTTGTCCCTCTTAAGTGCCCCTATACCATAGAAACTATGGTCTCGACTAATATAGAAGAGTGAAGCACGGAAATTGCGAGTGAAAGGAGATCACTATATTTAACCAACACGTCCAAGTAGTGTTGAGAGTGAAACTTTACTAACCGCGTGGTATTCAGTCAGTTGGATCTGATTGGTCCGGCCCGGTGGCCGCTCCCAAGGCCCCCCTCTCCACCCTAACCACCCTCTATGAACCACTGCGCAGACGCGCCGAACAAGAAGTCAACTCTCGACTTAGCCTGTTCGCGGTGGGGGAGTCGGTCCGGTAATCATCGTGTGCAGCCCCCTGACGGCCATTTATCTTAACTCGCGCCCGCCCGCTCAACACTTTTAATTATGTAGGGAAGTCGAGAGAGGGCGTAGCTAGTGCTAATAGCTCCCCGGGCATTACTTTAATCTGGGACTAATTAGAACCAAGCACCACCAGGGGATGCGGGGGCCCCTGGCCTGCCTGCAGTTTTAATCTAGAGCTAATTCATCTCATTTCCACTCGGAGGCGCGCCTTGTACTATCCGGCCGGAAAACGTCGATCCGGGCCAAAAGGAAGGGTTCGTTTAACTTATTATGGGAGTGTAAGGAACGAAAGGCAAGTGTTTTTGCAGGTTTCATAGAAAAACATTTTGTTGGCCTAAGGAAATAAAATACACTACAGTCGCGATTATCCGGCCTAAAGTGGCGACATTCTGGGCCGGATAGTGGAAAAGCCGGACAATACGGAATCCGAATGAAAATAATTTTAAGTATGGGTTTTTTCCTACTTTTTTTTTATTTTCACATAACATTTAACTTTGTTTTAGTATAATCTGCCCATTTTAAGATTGCGATGTAAAATAGGAATACAGTAATTGTGGAGGAGATAGTGAAAATTAATCGGTAAAGGTATTTTTAAAATCTTTATCATACAGTTCTTTATTTTGGAAATGGAACATCGGCTGCAAAGCAAGAACAACAAATGAAAATAGAGCATCAAATGGATCACATTATAAATCCAGTTAATGTTTTATAGGGGATATGTACCAGTTTGTTTATTTTAAAACGCACTCGCTAACACCGAGAACCGGGCCGGATAATCGCGACGCTAGTGTATTTTTCCAATAGAAACTTAGATATTAATTTTATTCCCATGGTTGACCTTACAAGTGGTTGAATATCTATCAAGGGTGTCCTGGAATTTAATAACAACTTTTTCTCTTTGTTTAAAAAGTATCTCATCTAATGCCGCTATGGTCATGACAAATATTCAACAACTGTTGATATCACCATGGGTGGACCTAGGCGGTCGCGTGTGGTGCAAAGGTCCAATAAAATGAAACTTTTTTTAATATTTAAATAAAATAATTATTTAAACTAAATATAAGCTAATAATTATTTCTAAATAAAGAAATAACATCTAAATATTTTATCCAGTATTAATATTGGGACGAAAGGAAGGGAATAAGGGATGATACTGTTGTATACACTGCATAAGGGGAGGGAGGGTGTTTCCACCTATTTTTTTATGTATTCATTGTTTTTTCATTTTTCTCCCTTTTTTTTGTTGGGTATTTGCCACACGTTTTATTATTTTTTGTCAAACATGCAGGAGGTGTGGTTTATTAATGCTATACATAATACACACAACTAGGGCTCAAGTTTCGCCTGGGATACATGAAACCCTTCATCCTGCAGTGCCAAGTTTATCATTATTTTCATTTCCGACTAGTAACCAGCCCCGTGGTGTCGTGGTCAGCGCACCTGACTACGAGTCTAGGAGTTCCGGGTTTGATTCCCAGCTAGTACCTTGGGTATTTTTCCCGGAAGAGCAACTACCCCCAACGGTCACCGGGGTCTAGTTAATTAAACTCAAGTTAGGCCTAAGTGTTTCCGCTGGTTCCACACCCTCATATTATCACCTCATCTCACCTCATATCATCGGGACATGGTAAGAGCCTCCACGGAAAGGATGTACGATTAGTACATTTGGGCGTCCCCTGGGCAACGGTACATTAGTACTGACTAATCTTTCCACTACTGGGCTACAAGTAATGTAGCCCAGACGCGCATTATTATTATTATTATTATTATTATTATTATTATTTATTATTATTATTATTATTATAGTCTATTATTCGATCTATATTTGCATTGGCTAATATGTTTAGTATTTTAAATTCTAATAATTTGTTAATTATTTTTCCCAGATCTACTATAATTTTATAGGGTGAGGGGCTGTAAGAGAAAGGGGAGGGGGAGGTTATTGTCTTAAAATGGTTTACTAGAAATATTACAATTTTTAAACATAGTTTAGTTTAAGTTTTTCCAGGTATTTTGATAGTTTTAATTACTAAGTGCCTGATTTAGGATACAAATACTGTTTTAAGTATTATCTTTAGATGAATGATAGTGCAGAAATAAAACAATTAATACGCCTCGTTTCAGTACTAGTATTTAACGTTAGCGCATACAAATAATTATTTTTTTGCAGCACATCTTACTACCCGTTCGGTTTATACGTATATGAACTAATTAAGCGAATGTGTTAGGGTTGTGAAAGCTTGAATTGAGAGGAAGTGTTTCAAAATTTGCGTGGAGGAAGAGTGGAAAGCCATTTAGGGAAAATGGAACCCTCAATACACTCGACTGAGAGTCGAACCCTGATCCCTTGGTTATGAGCAATCCAGTATATTGCTAAAGTTACGCTTTAGACCCATTCTACCACCAAAGCGGGTACAAATCAAATTAAAACAGTAGCGAGTTATCGTATGTTTTTAGAACGAGTAGTATATTCGTCGTCTAGTTCACTTGAGGGAATCCCTGTACTAGAGCTATTAGCACTTCACACTTTCATTAATGCAACCCGCCGCACAGTAGCCTCCTAAATAATAAGACTAATTTCAAAATTTTGTTTAGTTTAATTGCTATGATAAGTAATAATATAAACTATTTTACATAAGAATATAAGTGGAAATTTAAATTAAGAACATAATCAACTTAAAGAGCTTGAGTTAGACTCTGTCTTTTGTTAGATTTTCTTAGCACTGCTTCTTACTACCCATTCGGGTTATACGCTTATGTACTAATTACGCTAATGTTAATAGGGATTAGGAAGGTTATATTTATGGGAAGTGTACCCGCATTTGCGTGGAGGCAGAGTAGAAAATCATTTTGAAAAAAAAAACACCCTCAGTACACCCGACCGAGATTCGAACCTCGATCTCCCCGTCATCGACAGTCTAGTCTACTGCGAGCGTAGCGCTTTAGACCATGCGGCCATCGAAGTGGGTCACAGATAATTGTATTTTAAGCCGTGTGGCCTGACAGCGATTGAGATTTTCTCGATGACCGAGACGGCCGCCTTAAGGAAGCAATATGTTACGTATCTACACTATGGCAATTACAGGCTTCTTCAAAACGTTCTTCAAATATAAGAACTGTTTTTACACCTTTTGATGTAGACCTAGAGCTGTATAGTTTGAGGAGGAACTTTTTCGCATATAACTTAATACTACCGTTTAGGTTGTGACTCTCCGGTACAAAGGAAACTGGATCGGACACATCCTTAGGAGGAACTGTCTTCTGCACGAAGTCATAGACGGAAAGGTTGAGGGAAATGAGGAGCTTAGGAAGAAGGAGGATTCAAATACTAGATGACTTGAAGGAAAGAAGAAAATTCTGGGAGCTGAAGGAGGAGGCAGAGGTTTAAGTTCACTGACAAAAGGAATGGACCTGTCGTAAGACAGAACACCTAATAATAATAACTTGATACTGAGCATTTCCAAGTCAACTTTTACTTGATTTGAAACTATCTTCTTTAATTTGTTTTGAAGGTTTTTGTGCCCAGCGATTGAATTGAAACTATTATAACTTTTAACTTATGTTCATGTTTTAGTCGCGTCAAAATACATTTCTACCGAAGAGTAGTATATATAATCGCATCAGCCATCTTCAACGTGACACAAGCCCGAAAACAAAAATAACTATCATCTACTCCAAAAGTCGAATGTTGTAAACATTAAGGGTTCACTCTCACATTAGACTAAATTACCGGTGACCAGGAAATCGGGGTTTGAATCTCGGTCGGGTGTACTTTAGATTACTTTTCCTAGATTGTATTACACCCTCCCTCCACGCAAATATGGATACACTTAATATAAATTCAACCCTATTATTCTTTACCATGTAATTAGTACATATGCGTCCAAACCAAACTGGTATTAAGATGCGGTCCTAAAAATAATTATTAAAAAATAGTCTCTATTTACTTTAATGGTCTCAAATGTTTCAAACATTAAATAGAAAATCATTATGTAATTTACTTTAATCGGTGGATGTATGAACGGTATTATGATAGGGTTCATGATAGAAAAAAAGTGGTTGAGATCTGTAAAAAATTATTGAATAAAATCCTACCCCCTCACTTTTTTTTAAAACTCGAAACACCTTTTATAAAAGGGGCTTGAAGCCACTACACAAAAGTCCATCAATAGAATCAAACATTTCCTATCGAGGTGGAAAGTTGTCGAGGGCTTCTAATCTCGTTATGATAACGCAAACTGTCAACATCAGAAGGGGGGCTGGAGGCATCTTGTTCCCACGGTGAGACTACTGGCAAAGGTTGGTCAGGGGGTTAGCTCAGCTTTCTTGGTCCCTGGCGCTAATAGCCCCAGTCCACCTGCGTCAAGCGTGGCGACCTTTTGTTCTGAGAGCCTAGTCTGCGTGCGTACGGCGCCCTACCACCCATCCCGGCTGGCCGCGTATCTATACTAAAGGAGTAGGGATGAGAAAGGTAGAATTTAAAGAGGTAGTGAACAAAAAACATGTAGGCCTAGGTGAAAATACATCGGCACATGACTTATAAACTAACTTAAATCTAGAACAGGCACAACATCCAGCCCCCGGCCCCTCCTGGTTCCCCCGGACCCCCCAGCCACCGGCACTGTGAAAGGGGAAACACCCATTTAACCAATTGTAATTTATTTTGGCCATGCCTGGAATCAAACCCAGGACCCTGAGCTGAGTGGGCAGGCACGCTTCCGACTGAGCCAAGGTAACTGACTAGTAATTTAATTTTTTTATTTAGCACCGCTTCTTACTACCTATTCGGACTATACACGTATTTACTAATTACGCTAATGAGTTAGGGAGGAAGGAATGTTGAGTTTAGAGAAAGTGTACCCACGTTTACGTGTAGGAAGAGTGGAAAACCATTTAGGAAAAACCACCCTCAGTACCCCCGACCGGTATTCGAACCATGATCTCCCCGTAATCTGCAGTCTAGTCTATTGAAAAAGTGACGCTCGAAATGGGTGAGTGATTTAATTAAAAAAACTGTTCTAGGAACATTACTAAAAAAAATAAAAGGAGTGAATGATTGAGGAGGTTAATTGACGGCAGTAAGCGCATAGTGGCCGCTCTTAAAATGAGGTTGTGGATACAGATGGCATTATGATGAGATAAGTACGTCGATCAACAACACACACGCACGCACCGACCAAACAAAACAGTTCCCAGCTAATGAAGTCCACACATGATAGCACCACATTAGAAGTGAATATCGGCGATCACGTGACCGCGGGCGGGTTAAACACCCGTCGCCACTGTGTTATATCATCTTTCCCCTCCCTTCTCCCTTCTAGCACCCTCCCTAAATATTGACTGTCGCTTCAACTCACGATGGTGGCGTGGTCCGCTCGTGATTGCGCCGATTATACCCGTGACAACCTTAACTCGAGCTCATCCTCCATTAGAGAGGCATTGGTTCGAATACCGGCTGGTAGGAATCGCAGTTTTGTTGTATTTATAATTTGTTATATAGTAAAGTCTAGTGGTTAAAGTTCCTGGCTACAAATCCAGAGGTCTTAGGGTTCGATCCCCGGCACTTCCAGACTCTTTCTGTGACGCAGTGGGTCTGGAACGGGGTCAATGAGGAGCTACTTGAATAAATAAGTATAATCTCCGGTCTAGAAAACTGAGATTAACTGCTAGAGGGCTCGTTGTGCTGACCACATGACACCTTCTACCCGCAAATGTTAGCATTTTCATCGCTAACGTCGGTGGCCGCTCGGTCGGTATAGCTTGATCGTGGGTTCAAGCCATAAAGTTTTTTTATATAACAAGGTATGTATCGAAAGCTAAGATATATCGATCCATTTATATCGATATATAGGCTGTTTCTTCTGTATTGAATCGCATTGATCAGAGCGATCTGGAACAGTGGTATTGATATGGCTGCTGTTCTGTTGTGTTATTATTCGCAGCTTTTCACTTTTTATTGTTTTCACAAGCTGTTAAAAATAGCACAGATAGGTATGTTTAATAAAAATAGAAAAAAAAAATTCAAAGGAAAATTATATCGATAAATACGAAGACGAATACGTAGATCGATGCGTCGGAAACTAAAACATCGATATAAATATATTGATGTTTTTGTAAATAAATCGATATATTTCTATCTACGCCTCAACCGTGGCTATGATCGGAGGAGGTGACGGTTCTTATGACGGCCGACCACACCTCTTAGAGTCACTCTTTTGAGGTTTTTCTAATCCGAGGTCACCTGGTTCGAAGACATGTGATTAGGAGTTCACTAGAGGTGAGATATAAGTTGCCCATCCTTCTTAAATATCTTTTATTATAAATAAACATGTCTACGTTTAAAATATATTCTCATTTGTTTTTAGTAGGAGAGAAAATAATGTCAAAACTTTGAGGATTTTTTTAAATATTCATCTATAAATTTTTTGTCGAAAAATTATTGAAGTTGATTTGTATTAAAATTAGTAAAAAATAGCAATTATTTTTTTTAATTCGAAGAATTTTTTGAAACCCTGGGGCTTTAGCCGCCTGCCAGAGACCGAGCCAGAGTAGGTCTGAACTGTCACAAAAGGTTCTTCAACTGGCAGCCGAGGGGTGTTCCGTGGCTCAACAGTAATTACGTGATGGTCCCTTAGCGCCGTATTGGTCACGTGACAGATAGCGAGCATTCAGACAATCGCTGTGTTTGAGACTCAATTCATTTACACTGCCATCCGCGGCAATAAAGGAGCAGTTATTAAAACGATTCCTAGAAATTACAAAACAACAAAAAAGAACAAAATTAATATTCTTCATTTCTTGGCTATCGGTTTTGAACGATTTAAAATGAACGGATGTTGAAGAAAAAAAACTCTTATGTGGTCGCATGGTCTAACGCGCTACTCTCGCAGTAGACTAAACTGCCGATGACGGGGAGATCAAGGTTCGAATCTCGTTCAGGTGTACTGAGGGTGGTTTTTTTCTAAAATGGTTTTCCACTCTTTCTCCACGCAAATGCGGGTACACTTCCTCATCACTAAAACCATCAGATTAATTAATACAAAAGCGTGTAACCCGAACGGATAATAATACGAGGCGATAAAAAGAATTAATATTTAGATCAGTATCTCAGACCAATTTGAGGTTATTTAAGCGACTTTTAATAAACTCCGAATCACTCGTACCCCCAAATGTTTACTAAGCACGAAAGGACCAAGAAAATGTACCTTACTGTAATTCGAACCCAAGTCTCTTGGATGTTGTTGGGCAACGTTCAACGTTTCGCACGAGGCCTCACTTTATTACTTTGTTTGGTTTTATTCCGAAGTTATACCCGCATCCAGGGGTCGGCGACTTTTTTTGGACCCCAATCGACTTTTACATTTACCAAAGCTCCTGTGATCAACCTTTGTTTCTCAACTCTACTTTTAATTCTTTTTTTCTATACAACTTGTATTTGTTCCTTAAAATCAATATTTCTTCCAATATTTATGTCCCTGTTCTTATAGAAAAAACACAAAATAAATAAAATGTACATTTCGTTTGCCCAGAAAGGTTTACACTATGGCCCTATCTTATAAGCTATACCATAGTGGAATAATGTAAGGTAAGCTTGCCTTTTCGTGACGATATAATTTTCTTACGCGATCGACTGAAAATTGCTGCGGGATCGACTTATTGCCAACCCCTGCCCACCTCGATGGAAATATGATACAAAGGAGTCATTCTAATAATATATTGAATCCCCTGTTATGGGAAGATCGGTGTTTGAATCTCGGTCGGGTGTAATGAGGTTTTTTTTACCTAAATTGTTTTCCAATCTCCCTCCACACAAAGGCGGATACACTTCGCCATAAGTTCAACCATCCTCAACTCCAACATGTTAGGTCTGGAGAAGATTGAATTTAAGGGAATTTAAGAGTACTCGCATTTTCGTGGTGGGAGGGTGGAAAACCATTCAGGGAAAACCACCCTTATTACAGCACCTAGTGAGCCCCAATCATGTATAACATATATAAAACAGTCCAATTCTCATAGGAAGGGCCTTATAGAAAATATAATTTATTTTGTTGACATAATTGATAAAGTTTCACAATTTTATTATATTTGTAAATTTGAAAAACTACACTTGGAATCGAACCCAGTTATCTTGGACTTAGCAGATGTATGAAGATAGGCCTATATATATTATATAAATGGGTTGAATCCTATATTTCACAAATACGAATCTTAAATTATTCTGAATCTCGGATCCAAGCTCGAATCCTTAAAAATGTACAATTTTAGTTACAGTAAAAATATTTAAAATTTAATTTAAAAAATGTTGTCTAAGCCTTGGTGCTACTAACAAAGGTTATTTTGTTTGTCATGTCTATTACAATATCACGAACAACAAAGAGAACCGTTTTTTTTTTAGTAAATTAATTTTGTTTATACCATTTTTGTCCTGTTTTGTAATTTTTTACTCTCCCAACTACATAGTCTATATAATACCTTTTACTAAATTGATTAAAATTGTTATATCAAGTCAAGGTCTTTATAATTTTATCTAAGATTCTTTTTTTAGATTTTTACGAATTTCTCATCTCTCGAATACCATAAGATTCGAGCATTTGAGCGTTTCTTCTTGAATATATAGCCTATATATATGTGTGTATATGTGTATAAATGTATATATGTGTATATTTACATGTATATTATGTATATATATTTATATCCTACATATATATATATTTATATCCTACATATATATATATATATTTATATCCTACATATATATATAGGATTTGATATAAATGCTTATACATGTATCAATACAAGTATTTATAAATTATATATAATGTGTAAGTAAATATAAATAGGCCTATGTATAATATATAATATATGTATGTATAGATTATATATATATAAAAAACTATAATATATATATCTCAATCTTGTGCAGAAGTGAAACAGTAATGAAATATAAATACCAAAAACATCCACTATGATGACGGACGAGGGTCCCATTGTGGCATTCAAGCGACTGTACCCCCCTCCTACCCCCTGTCACCCAGATCTGTTCTAATTATTGTGCGGTTTATTGGAACATTTGGCGAGAGATCAGGGCTGCCATCAAAACAAAGTCAAACACTTTTATACGGCCGATGATGCGCCCATAAAGCGAGTGTTGACCGTGTGCGTTGTTTTGGGGGGAGGAGGGGTATCGAAGTTGATTAACTGTGACCCTCTCGTCTCCTCTACCCCTCTCCCCCCTCTGTGATGCGAGGATGGTCCCGGGATCGAGCCCCTGTCAGCGACAGAGGGGATATTTGAGTTTAAACTATAACTAGAGCTGTTCCTCATCGTGAACGCTGCACACCTTTTTTTTCCTCATACTTTGGCATGATTTTGTTTTGTTTTGCATTTTTTATCACCACGTCTTACTACCCATTCGGGTTATACGCCTATGTATTAATTACGGTAATTGTTCTAGGGATAAGGAAGGTTTTATTTATAGGGAGTGTGCCCACGTTTGCGTGGGGGTAGAGTGGATAGCCATTTTGTAAAAACCACCCTCAGTACACCCGACTGAGACTCGAACCTCGATCTCCCCGTCATCGGTAGTCTAGTATACTGCGAGAGTAGCGCGTTAGACCACGCGGCCCACCGAAACGGTTGTTTGCGTATTAATCGACAAGAATATGTTAGACACTCCAAAGAACCATAGCTATCAAGTGTGACAACTTAAAGATCCACATTCATTGCGAGTAGTCTGACACTTTGGATAGCGTGTCTGTCTATTGAACTAAAGGTAGCGGGTTTGATTCCCAGAATTGGAGGAAAACATTAATGTCTTATTAAAGATTTAACGGATGTGGGGCTGGGTGTTGTGTCTGTTCTAGATTTAAGTTAGTTTGCAAGTCGTGTGCTGATGCAAACAGTTCAGTTCAGAAAGTGCACGTTAAATACTTTAAATTATATAAAATAAAATAAACTGTGAGTAAATTTTAACTGTAGTAGAATATTTCTTAAGATTGAAGACGATTAGTAACTTGAAAATTAAAATTTTAATTGAAAAGTAAAAATTCACTTGCTAAATAAAAGCAAACTACACCTTTTCACTTTTTGTCACTTAAAGTAGGAATTGTTTTCTGAAAGGCCTTTTTCCCTAACAGAAATCTATTATATAGTTATTGGTAGGAAAAAAGACCTTTCAGAGAGTAATTCCTACCGTGAATAGAGTATATATGAAATCCACTGGACATTAGGAAAACCCTCAGCACGTTGTCCATCACTTTCCTCTGTAGTGATCGTCTAATTGTTTCCTCCACACTCTGTACCACAATTTGAGAATAATTCTCCTTCTAGTATGTGGCGGGCGCCCTTAGGAGTAAAACCGTAAGAAAAAATTATATAAATAAATATATATATATCATCACATTTTAAAAACAGCACATCTCCCCCTCCCCCTTTCAAGATTCTGAGAAACGTGCGTTTGCGCACATGAAAAGTCTGTTCCCCCCCTCCCCCCATCACGCAGTTACAGTGACTTGTACCGCTGTTGCCCTGAGGCGGTGACCCGTGGAAGGAGGGGTTTTAATTCCCAGTACAAGTCTCCGGCCTGACAAATTGTGCCATTAACAAGCGTCGTTAAAACTAATTACTCCCGCAGGGACGGAGGTAGGGCTGACGTCACTGCGTCCAACTCGCTCCGACAGTACCTAGGGTGAGAGCTCCCCCCCAACCCTTCCCCTGGGCCAGGGAATATAGTTCTCCTTTCGACGTTTTAGATTTTAGTTTATTGGTTTTGAGTTGATTTGATGATCGCTTTAAGTGACAGATTTAGGATGAGATCGAAGCGGACAAGAGTCAAGATCAGTAATTTTGCAGGTTTTTATAGATAAAACTTTTTTTCTTTTTCTCCAAAATAAATAAAATAATGCTTCAATGGACACATCTTTCCGTCACCCGCTTCGGTGGCTGCATGGTCTAAAGCATCACTTTCTCAATAGACTCGCGATGACGGGGAAATTGGTGTTCGAATCCCGGCCAGTTATACTGAGGGTAGGTTTTTTTCCCAAAATGGTTTCACACTCTCCCTCCTTGCAAACGCTGGCACACTTCTTATAAATTCAACCTTATTCGTCCTTAAGTCATCAGCGTAATTAATACAGGGCATATAACCTGAACGGCTAGTCAGATACGGTGTTATTATATATATATATATGTGTGTGTGTGTGTATATATTTTTCATTTGTTTTAGCCAAAAACGTTTTTTGTTATAAAAACTGTAAAATACACTTTTAACTGGCGTCCCCTTTCATCCCACCTTAATAATTGCATTGTCAAATTATGATCCGGACTTTAAAAAGAAAGTGAAATGCAGTTCCAAACAAGGGTGTAGAAAAGCTATTTTATCTAGAGGGGGGTCCGCTAGTAAATTCAGGGGGATCTGGACCCCTCTGACCCTACTCTTTCTTTCAAACTTTTCATAGTTAACAAATAATGTTTTGAGTAAGTAGGTATGTTTGGATAATGAGTGAGGGAAGGGTTGTAAACCTACCTACATTAGCTACAAACTCCGCTTCTGACAATTGTTCTGTAATTTAATCTGCTAAAATGCGTCAAGAAGGATCTTACAGTTGATAGCAGAAATGTTTGCCTCATTTTCTCGGAACCCACTTACTCGGCTCATTCCAAGAAAAGTCCTTGGTTTTTCAATACTATATGAATGTATAAGAAAAGAAGTAGGCCTACAGTAACTTAATTATTGAAATGTTGACAGAGCTAATTTTACAATCGGAAGTCTTACAAGGTATATTTTGAAGGTTAATAAAAAAATATTCACTAACTAATATTTGGTTGATGACATACACAATTAAAAACTGTATTAAGAGTAAAACACTCAAACATTAGGTTTTTATATGTATTTGTGGACCCCCCTTTAAGGGGGCGTCCAACAAATTCTAGGGGAGGTCCAGTTAATCCCAGGAGGGTCCAGGCTCCCCCAGACCTCCACCTTTCTGCGTCCTTGTTTCCAATCATTACATTAAAACATTAAAAATCACATATTGACATACTTTTTTCTGAATATTTTTATTGTATGATTATTTTTTTTGTAATATAGTCTGACTTAACGTATTGCCAAAATATATTATTTATATTATCTTACCTCTATGTATAATATATTATATATGCGTCCACGAAAAAGTTTAGAAATTCAGATGTGCTCTTGGTTGGCGACTACTGCCTTTGTAGCTAATGTCCATGTCCTGTGTTCCGGTCCGGTGATCTTCAGCAGTGGCGGGATGCTGTGTCTGGACCACTTGTTCATCCATACATACATGAAGGTGAAAGGAAGGGGTGGAGGGATAGGGGGAGCTCTCAGCTAGATGAAAACAGGGGGCGACAAACCTCACTCGGTCCCAAGGCTCTCTATGCTATGATCGAGATAGGGAGAACCTTTTTTAAGACTCGCTTCGGTGGTCGAATGGTCTAACGCTTGATTCACACGTTCGCCGAAAATAGAAAGCAGAATCTGCTTCAGTAGCGCAGCCATTCATAAGCTGTATGTTGACCCATGATGCATTGCAACGATAGCTTAAAACAGCTGATTATCAACATATTTTATTTTCTAGTGGATAAACATATATTTCAGATAATTCTCCCAATGGATGTTTTCAAATTATAATAGTGATCTGGTGGTCTAGGGGTAAGGTGTTTGACTTCTGTGCTAAGGGTCCGGGGTTCAATCCTCGGTTCCGGCACAGATTTATCTGATTACCTAACCCTTCCTTAACCTCTGACAAGACATGTATTAATCACAACTTGTGAATGTGTTGAACGCCAGGCCTCCACCGTGGTTCGGATCCCACGTTAAAACTGTAGGTCCCCCATTTTCATCTCACAATCACCCTACCATTACACATTAGCATAAGTGCGTACAACCCGAACGGGTAGTAAGACGCGGTGCTAATAGTAATAAATTATAATGCTGTGTCGTGGCACAATCCAATACATCGATACACACGTTTTACATTAACAGGTTATTTCGAATTTTCTCACAGCGGCCAACGAAGCTGTCTGCTTGCTTCTGGCTGTAGAGCGCATGCGTTGACAAAGGCGCATGCGAGCTGATTTTAGATGGTTGGTTCTGAGATTTGATTGGTTCTCCTGTGCCGAAGATCTCGGGCAGAGCCGACAAAGTAGAGATGAGTTGAACTTTAACGGAACAGCTCGCGTCGATTAGGCGGAAATCTTGTGATTGGCTTAGAGTGCGTCACGTCACCACGTTTCTGTTCTGCGCTTGTTTTTCGGTGAACGTGTGAATCCACAGTAAGGCAGCTTTTTTTCAAACTGTACTCCGCGGAGCCGTGAGGCTTTTCTTAGAATATGCATTATTTGTTTTTTTACACTGTAAAATAGCATCAGTAATTAGGATTATCAATTTTCAAATCTGAATAAAAGATATTTGCCTGAGGCGCAGCAAAAACATGTGTTGTTTTACATCCGTTTTATAATTTTTTACTTGTAAAATGTAACTGTCGTCATCGAATGCTCATAAAATTAGTGTCAAATATTTTATGAAAGCTCCAAGCCTGTATTTTCTCTGATGCAAGGGCTCCTTCTGTCTCAAAAGTTTGGAAGCCCTGATTTTTAGGCGTCACTTTCGCTATAGACTGGGCTGACAATGCCGGGGATATCGGGGTTTGAATTCTGGTCGGGTGCATTGAAGGTGTATATTTCCTAAGTGGTTTTCCACTCTTCCTCCACGCAAATGCTGTGACACCTATTCTAAATTCAACCTTACCAATCTATAACACATTGTGTAATTAGTACGTAGGCGTATAACTCGAACGGGTAGTAAGAAGTGGTGTGATTTTCTTTCTTGATCAGATCGGGTAGCACCCTTTCCTACTGTCCCTCTATTAGCACCCACCATTTTAATTGTTTTCTCAGTAGCCAATAGGGGTGAGGGCTAGGTGGAGTAGAAAACGGAGCTAGGGGAAGTTGTGTGGTGCCACCATTTTGTTTGTGTTACAAATAATCATCGCTCATACGTTTCAATTTCAACTTTAGTTTTCCAGCTGTCCATCGATCGTGATTAGATCTAGAATTATTTAAAACGAGTGCTTTCCAATGAGTCTATGGTAATTAGAGTTATCTCCCTACTGTCATATTCAGTGTTTGTTACGTTCAAAATATTTAACTTTGAAAATATATTTAAAAAAATTATTTAAACAAAACCTTAAATGTTTTCCATAAACTACTTCACGCTAATTTAGGGTTTTTTGATCCCCTCCTAACCTCCTTGTCAAGCATTGTCACAATTTTGGGAATCCCCCTTTTAATACTACGTCACAATATCACTCACCCCCTCTCCCTCTATTTAAATATTATTTTTAAATGTGGAGCCTATTTACCCCTTTTATTGAAACGTGTTCGTACGAGTTCTCCAAGCTCGACGTTTGAAATTGATGAGTCGATAGTTTATACGCATGCGCAGTTAGATTTATTAACAGAAAACGCTGTCGGATACGCTTAATTGTAATGTGACGTTAACACTTTATCTGGCTCCCCCTTTTCCCTCGTCACGTTTGGTCGCGCCAAGCACTACTCTCCCCTCTGACATACGTACGTAGTTATGGAGAGTTCCCTTAAGTACTTTGATTTTTACTTTATCTCGACACCTCGTAAAGAAAGTATTGTGATTGTACACAAAAAATCAAACTCGAGATTTTGATAAATGTCGACGTTTCATGACTCCCTATAACAAAAAAAAAGGTTGTTTTCGTAATGCCGTCTGTCTGTCTGCCCGTCCATATGTCCGTCTGTCTGTACCTCGGACTATAGCTGAACCTATTTAAACAATTGAGCTAAAACTTGGTATCTGAGGTTTTCATAAGGCCCCCCCCCGAAGAGTTTTTTGGAATTAGATATCCATCCCTAAATATAAGGTTACGGTAATTTACTGAAGGGGAAAAATAGAAAAAATAGATTTTCTCAAAATTCGCTATAAGTATTTTGATTAAATCTTATATCTAGACACGGTTTATTATTATAAACAAGATGGAAATTCTCATTTTCTCACGAAATCTTACTACCCGTTCGGGCTATACGCTAACTTACTAATCACGTTAATGATTTTAGGGCTTAGGAAGGTTTGCTTCAGATGTAGTGTACCCAAATTTACAGGAAGGGAGTGTGGAGAACCATTTAGTAAAAACCACCCTCACTACACCCTATCGAGATTCGAACCTCGATCTCCACGTCACCGGCAGTTTAGTCGTCTGTGGGGGTAGCGCGTTAGACCAATCGGCCACAGAAGTACGTCATATGTTATTAGTGTGTAAGTTGTATTCCTTGTAAACATACACGAACTTGTCTGGAGACTAATTACTAAAAAAAATAGTAGTGATAATAAAATAAAAAGCTTTGTGAGTCGAGTTCCGATAGAGGATTGTGTCAAAAACAAAATCCAATTAAACAAAGAAAACTTTCCTTCAATTATCTGGCAAGCAGGCAGTTTGTGCGAGAGCTCGTTTCGGCGGGTCGTCTAGCTGTAATGTTGCAGGGGGAGGAGAAGACTAGACGACACCACGGGAGACAAGGACAGATAATAAGGTTGAATGGTTTGGGGGGAAGGGGGGAGGACTGTAATAATTGTCCTGATGAGTTTGTGCGCCTCTGGGAGCCAATCTGGAGACAATGGTGCGATTATAAGGCGGGCCAATCACGCGTCGTCATGGCTACCAGGTATAGTCTGGTTTGTTGAGTTATAGATACCTTAGCGCGGCTCCTCTTGTGCGAAACCTAACAGTATGCTCGTAACTTTATTGGATCTTTTTATTTCACACTTTTTAAGGTTAATAGATATTATTTTATGTATCCACACGTCAGATCATTTTGTTTTTTACAAATGTAATTACTAACATTATTATTATTATTATTATTATTATTATTATTATTATTATTATTATTATTATTATTATATACAAATGTATTTAATCTATATGGTTACTAAATATTATCAACGTTGTTTTCTTTTTAAATTATTTGCTGTCGCTATCATGTTTAAATATGTTATGAGTAGTCTAGTAGGCTATAATGACATGTGAATGTGTGTGTGTGTGGAATCATTGTGTGCCTTAATGCTTATTTTTTCTCTATCTCTCTCCTTTATTAAGTTCAACTTTCCTTATTTATTTTATTTTAATATGTTCATAAATGTACAATTTATGTATGTGGGTAATTTTTTTTTTTACTATTAATATTTTTGTACAAATGTTTTAAATTAGTTTTTGGCACAAAACTATCAAAAGTACGCTCTTTATTATTAAGTTGGGTGGGCTAAGTGTAAGACAAGGTGCTGGCCTTAACTTTGCCCTAATAAATAAATTATTATTATTTAAGTGATGGATAGGTTGGGATTCAAATATCGGGTGGGTTTAAATAGGATGTTTTTGTACTTACGTCGTTTACCACTCTCTCTCCACACAAATGAAGGTACATTTAATCTAAATTATATCCTAAACATATCTACCTCATGAATGTAAATAAGAGGATAGCCTGGTCGGGTAGGACTGAGTGCAAGAAAAAAAATCAAATGCTTGGACGTGGTTGAAATAGCCCCCCTGAACCCCTCAGTCTGTTACATTTACCCCTAAACACAAGCTCTACCCTCGAACCAAGGCAATTTTCTTAATGCTTACGACGCTCGCAGCCTTGGGAAGAATAATAGCCGCTAGATGGCAGGCAGGTCGCGAGAGCCCGCTATTTATTTTCCAACGAAATCTCTGGGAACAGTTCCTCCGAAGCAGGGGCGGAGTCACTCGGAGGTCTAAAGGAAGGAGGCTGAAAAAGAACCATATAAAGACTGTGTACAGTAGAACGAATGCGGGGAGGAACGGCCATTTTGAGTTAATTACCATTCCGTTATTTTGCCATTGGCCCGTGTTCCTCGCTCCGTACAAATATATCAACATACATACATATATACATACTGATGAGGAAAGCGCGGTTCACAGGGGTGCATTATGGCATTGCTAGAAATATATCAACACACACACATACTGATGAGCAAAGCATGCTTCACAGGGTGAATTCCAGTATCGCTGAAAATATATTATCACACATATATACATACATATATTTTGTAAGATCTAAACATAATTGGTGGCTTGTGGAATACTTTTGTCTCAAGCCCTTAGATGGCACGTGTGCCCTTGGTTTGTGCACTTTGTAGTTTGGAGGTTATACGTTGTACTATGTATAATGTTTGCATTTACATCTACATCTGTGAACGTACGTGTTTTCTTAGCAATGGTGGGGATCAAACCTCCAGAAATTCACTTCGGTGGCCGCATGGTCTAGAGCGCTACTCTAGTAGTAGACTAGACTGCCGATGAAGCGGAGATCTAGGTTCGGATCTTGATCGAGTGTACTAAGGTTGGTTTTTCCAAAATAGTTTTCCACTCTTCCTTCCACGTAAATTCGGCTACACTTCCTCTAAATATAGCCTTTTAAATCCTTAAAACCATTAGCGTAATTAGTACACATGGGTATAACCCGAACGGGTAGTAAGACGTGGTGCCAAAAATAAGAAATAAATAAATTTAATAACTGTATTCATCTTCTTTAGGTCTGTTTTGTTGAAGAATAACTTATTTCTATGTATTGTGTTTCTTTTTTATTTTGTATATGTAATTTTGTTTTATGATAAATTTAGTCGAGCGAAAAATGGTATTTTACTTGGTGGCCCAATCTTAAATTTAAATTCTCAATGCAGCCTTTCGGCCCAAAAAAATTCCCAAAGCCCAATATAACATAGTTATGGACTTAATTATCATTCAATGCAAGCATGTCAAATTGTGAAGTGGGTTGCATCTTAACTTTACTCACTCATGCTTTCTAAAGGCTGGTTCAAACAGAATGTAAAGCTATGCTATATTATGTTATGCTATTTTGTGCTAAGGTTTTGTCAGTTTGGTTTCACACTCATTGCTAAGCTAAGCTATGGTTCCTCTTTTCCCTCCTGAATTCTCTGTGGTTTCTTTCTGGTCTGCTCAGTGAAGTTAAGTTATGACATTCTCCAAATGTCTTGTTTGAGCTCAGATGATAGTACGTATTGAGGAAGAGGAGCTGCTGCTATTTGCAGCTGTTTTGGAAGAGGAAGAAAATGTAGGAGGTGGAGGATGGATCTGGGCCCACGAAATGAACCTGCGACCGGAAATATTCGGCGAATTTCACCAACTAGTTCAGCGAAACTTGAAAGTGGATGAGGACAAATATGTCCGATTTTGGTCCCTGTAAGCGGCTGATTTCAAGTTGCATGAACATGGATATTGTTTGACTTGTTCAATTAATGGTTCTATTGTAATATTAAAACAATTATTAAATATGAAACCTAAACAGAATATTACTTAAATACACCTGAAACAAACTGAAAACAAGACTTCACATTTCTTTGGCTATTTTCAACAATCCAGCACTGCATCTGTTCAACACGTAATTCAAGCTGCGTTATGCGCAAGCGCAACGTAAGATTACTCAAGATGGACGATAGAAAAATTGCCCGGACATCAATCGGGAAAAACACAGCGCGGCATAGCTTAGCTTATCTTTCTGTGTGAACCAATACATTTAAATATATGGTCCACTATTTTTCTAAACAGCAGATCAAATTTCAGCGTAGCTTTTAGTGTAAACTGACCTTAAGCACTGTCACACTCTAGACGCCAACATAATAAATATTAAGAGGGCTAGTAAAATGGGGCCTCTTGTTTAGCTGTGATATCACTTCCTCTCTTCCGCTGATGAATATCAACATTTAATTTACTCTTTTCACCAAGACAAAATCTGTTTGAATTTCAAAATAAACTTTTGCTTGTATCCTATTATAGATATATATTATGCCTCTAAGGGCTTTTTTATCTACAGCCCGGCAGTAAGATTTCTACTGGCTGTTTTCTTTTATAAACCAATTTTCCTAAGTGGTAGACGATTAAAATTAATACATCTACAAAAAAAACCTTCTTAAGTATTTAAATAAATAATTTTGTGACAATGTAGGACTATTCATAGAATTATTTAAGAATAAGTTATATGTTTTTTGTTTCAATGTTAAATCCTTTAATACTCGTCAAATAAAACGTAAATACATTAAAATGGGAAATTCTATCTTGCCTTTCTACTACGTCATATGTAGGAAACATCCTTAATAGTCCATGTCCCATTCATCATCTGATGAAGACTATTTATTTATGATTGTACCAACAAAGGACAATTTTAAACCAAAAGGCTATTATTTTTACAAAAGTTTCTGTGGTCACGTGGCTTAACGCGTCCCTCTCACAGTAGGCTGGACTGCCGATGACGAGGAGATCGAGGTTCGAATCTTTGTTGAGTGTACTGAGGGTGGTTCTTCCAAAATTGTTCTCCACTCTCTCTCTCTCTCTCTCTCTCTCTCTCTCTCTCTATCTGCGCAAATGCAGCTACACTTCTCTAAATATAACTGTCATAATCCCTAAAACCATTAGCGTAATTAATACATAAGCGTATAACCCATACAAGTAGTAAGACGCGGTGCTAAAAAAAATTCTCTCAAAGGCTGTGTCTGAATAGTCTGTGTACTACATACTTGTGTACTTTAAGGGTGCATAGTAGGCCTACTTTTCAGACATCACAGTACACTTTATTTTATCACCATGTCTTACTTCCTCTTCAGACTGTACGCGTATATGATAATATTACTCTGATGAAGTAGAGGAGCATTTTAGAGGTAATCTACCAGCATTTGCATGAGAGGTGAGTGGGAAACTATTTAGGAAAAAACACACTCAGTAGGCCCGGCTGGGATTCAAACACAGATCTCCCGGTCATTCGCAGGCCGTTCCAACATGAGGGGGACGCCTTAGGCCATCCACAGTACACCTGGTGATCACTTCTGAAAGATGTATCATTTCCATGGCAACGAGATTGATTTTGGATAGTGTTTTGTTTTCCATAAAGCCGCATATGTTCCATTCTTCATCAACTGTACGAGACCAAAACTCACGTCTATTCGCAACCTCTTCTTCTTCTAGTAAAGACGACAAAGGTTTGAAGAGATAACTGAGTCCATGTCTTTCTTGTCCGTCGCCATGTTGCTGGAGGAAATTTTTTGTTTTGTCAGATATACTACAGCATCGAACATCTTGTTCGAGGCGGTTGTTTGAAAAGATTTGTTCCAAAGAGATGGTTTCAACGGGTAGATAAGCGGCCTACGAGTCCGTCTAATTCCACTTATAAAATCTATTTTAAATAGGTAATACAACTTAAACAAGACGGTGCATCGTAGTATGGTTTTAAGTGTTACACTTTGGAAAATGTTGGAATTTAAACCATTGAAAACGTTTTACCACATTTTAAAATGAAAAAAAAATTGTTAAATATGTCCCAATTTGGCCGTTTGCCACTGACGACTTGAAGTTAGTATTTAGGCTACTCTTTTGCAAGTTGTAATTGTATGTATTTTTCATAGTTGTTTAGTTTAAACGAAATGCATTGAATTTATCATTTTAATTTTTAAATTGAAAACTGATACCTAGACACGGGAATCGAACCTGGGACATTTGGCTTAGTACGCCAATGCTCTAACCACTGAAATATTCAGGATGCGTCCCATTCCCAGGATTATTCTTAACTCGTATTTAGATTTGGCTACGACCGTAACTAACAAATATAATAGCTTTGAGATTTAATCCATCATGATATGCGCATTTGTATGATTGTCATTGTAATATTGGCAGCTCAAAGACGTCCCAAGTCGAATATGGCTGCCTTATCTGATATCTTTTAATTTTTTTTACATTTATTATTGTATCTAGCTTATGGCCTGGGTCGGTTTTTTTATTCAAGTCATCTATTTTTACACTGTCGTAGTTTCACGTGCCTTATGATCTATTTTAAGACTAGGACAGGCACAACACCCAGTCCCCGGCCGTTAATTTATCAATGTGAAAGGGTAAACCCATATTTTCATTAATGATAAATTTTTGGCCATTCTGGAAATCGAACCCGGTGACCGTTGAGATAATTTCCCTTAAGAGAAAAATACCCAAGGTAAACATTTTGGATGTGATTCTTCGGTACAAAGCAAACAGGATCGGACACATCCTTAGGAGGAACTGTCTTGAGTTTTCTTCATGACGTCATAGAAGACAAGGTTGAGGGAAATAGGACTTAGGAATGAGGAGGATTTAAATATTGGATGACTTGGAGGAAAGAAGAACATTCTGGGATCTGAAGAAGGAGGCAAATGACAGGGCGTATTGGAGGTCTAAGTTAACTGACAAGAGGAATGGACCTGTCGTAAGTTAGAACACTTCATACTGATAATAAAATCTGTTTTGTAAAGTAATCTTATATTATTTTCGTTGTGAAATGAGCAACGACAAGCATAAAGGCGAGCAGGGTGACCAAAGGGGAAATTACGAGTAGTGTTTGCTGAGTTACTGCTTTTATTTAAAACTAGCGCATGCCGTAAAATTATGAAGAACCATGCACAGAATCCACAAACCAGACAACTAGATTACGGATAGTCAGGAATTTATTGTATTTTTAAATAGTTACAAACACAACTTGAAATCCGTTAGACTTGCAATTTACAGCAGCCCCCAGTGAATTATTTCATTTCAGTCGGAGGTTTCTTAGTTTGAATGTGGTAACTGAGGAATTAGGATTTGGTAGTACTTTGAGCCAGTTTAATATGAGAAGTTGGCCCATTCCATTCTAGTTTGGGTAGGTGTCGTATTGTATTTAGTATAGCGCTGTACTTGAGGCGTACTCAGTCTGACTATGAAACTGACCTTTATATAACTATCAAAATAGTTAATTGTGATCAATGGCCAGACAATATTTAACTACCAATTAGAAATGATAAGCACTAAGATTATGAACGAGGCATCGCCTTATAGTTTTTATTTCTTGAATTACGGTAAAAGAAAATAGCCAACAACAAAATAGTATGCACTACATTAAATCAGCTATGCAAAGTGTGATAGTTGTATAACATTGAAACTACAGTCCCATTTTTATAGGAAGAAACTTAAAAATAAATAAATAAAATTGACTAAAGTTTATAGCTTTTTTTGTGTTATTTTATAGATATTGATAATTTCTATCAAAAATGACAGGTGCAGATAACATGACCTGGCATATTAACACGTTAAAGTAGATTTAGTAATTTTTCTTACAGATAAGGCCCTTAGTCTATTATTAAAATTGGACTGTAGTTATATAAGCCTAATTTACAGAAAGATGCTGGAATTTGATGTTCCCCCTTCCATAATTGGGGATAGTTGGTTGGTTGACAAGATCATAATAACTTATTCGAGATTTAGTGATTCCAGTAAACTTTTATTTTTTTTAAATGGGCCGGTAAAATGAGAGAGAAAGCTGTGTCGAGCCAAAATTAGATTGCTTGGTTGCTCGAATACACTGGATATCATCGCTGAGGGAACTGCATGGTTACTATTGGGAAACAGCGTTGTCATTCTCTCGTTTTTGTTTGGTCAATCTCCCGTCAAATATAAGACAAATTTGCAGCGCTGGTTAGTTGAGGTTGCCAATAGCTCCTTTTCACCCAAGCACACCAACTTCAGACATAACTGAGAGCGAGGAAATTTGGCAACAGTTAACTGAGAGAGAGCGAAGATAAAGTTGTTCTCCATATTCATGTGGTTTCCTCAGCGATCATATTAGGTGGTAGTGATACTTGTAAAACATAAATTCAACACCTTGGCACTTTGATACTTTATTATTGTGCTGTACAAGTTCATTTCATATTCAAATTCGTTCTTAACTCGTCTGTATTGGCTGATCCTTCTTAAACCAACCAGTAGAGTAGTAAATTAGCCTGAGTAAGGAATGAACCTGGATAGTTCAGTGAAGTGGCCTCAGTATTCCAGTTGGTTATCAAAACACTTTGGAATCAAAGCACAAAAGGTGCCCTCATATCCACAACCATTATTTTGTAGTCTTCTTGTATATAATAGGCATAACTGAATAATACAGTTCATCTGTGATGAAGGATTGTAGATATTCATCGTTAAGTTAGAAAATATGATTTTGGTTGAAGATTCTTTAATAGATTGAAGTGCTCAGGTGCTATTTTTTTTGATTAGTCAAAATCTACTTGACGCAAGCTACATCACAGTATCAATCAATCACTGACTTAAATGTTAGTAAGGTTGAAATAATATTTTCTGTGTAAGCGCGCTTGGACAAAATTTTAGAATAAAAGAACTATTTACAGAAGATTAATTTTTTTACATAAACAATTATAAATTATTAAAGCTATGATTGCACATTAGTGTTTAAAATCTAAAATTGAATAAATAATAGTAATAATAATAATAATAATTGCAGTCTATAAACATCCTCACTCAACATGATTCTTCAAAAAAGTCGATTGGCAATGGTGACAATTAAAAATGTGCCATTTTGCTCAAGTTAAATAATCCTGTTTCATTTCACAGCAGGCTACACAAAGCAACTTCCAAACGGAATGATGAAATATAGCTAAAAAACAAACAAAAAACTTTTTTTAATATAATTTAGAGTAGTCTTCCATCGTGTTTAAAATCTTTCACTCAAATTAAGCAAATTTAGACATAGAGGCTTAGCTGTTTTTGTTTTATGTTAAGCATTTTTTTCTTGGGGGGAGGGGAAGAATTCAACGATTCGATTCTTATATGAGGTTTTTAACAAACAGTTTGACAACTTTCAGTTACATTGTTATACTAAGTGACTTGCGACTAATGAAACGTATTAGCAAACTTTAGGCCACCATTAGGGTTTAAGCTTCTTTAAAACTTCTTATAATTACTTTGTAAATATTATAGAAAGACGATTATGCTCAGTGTTAAACTTTTATTTTCTTAATCAATTTAATAATCGGCCATTTATAGTCTGGCATAACTTATACAAATCGTATTTTTATTATTTGTGTGAAATAGTTCGATACTCGTGAGGACAATGTAAATTTGGATCACTAGATAGCGTTAGTTACACAACGTATGGCCTGTACAGCGCTTCACCGCCATCTTGTAAACTCATCCTTCTGTGATGACTGAGATGATGATGGTGTAGATGATGATGCATCCGTTGTGCATTCTGAGACGGTTGCTGTTGTTGTTGATGTTGCTGCTGGTACGCCATGTTAGTCCCAGAGTCCATCACTTGGGGTACTGAATGCGCAACGTCACTAGAACTCAGGTTAGGACTCATACTTCTCGAGTTACCACCACTAGAATGCGCTGCGATCACTGAAGCGCTCACACCGTTGCCGTCATCGGCGTCCCTGTTAACGACAACTCTGTCGTGGTTCTTCTCGATCGCTTCTTTCAATTTGTTACTGTCCGTCTTGTTCGAGCTTACGTTTCGTTTGTCTGCGTCGTCTTTTGCCTTTGCTTCCTGCTGTGCCTTTTTGCTCCTTTTCCACTTCATGCGACGGTTCTGGAACCAGATTTTGACCTGCAATAAATGTTCACAATAATGGTTATTAATTTGAAGACAAATAACAAAAAATTAACTGCTATATTTTTATCATATTTATACTTTATAAATAAGGATGTAAATAAAAAATGACACCTAGACACGATAAACGAACCCGGGTCCAGTGTCATGTTGGAACTATATTTTATTTAAATGAAGATGTACCCAGCGACGGCGTTATGCACAACCAAAGATAGTTTCAACCTTAGTAGGTATATTATATATAGTTTTATCAAGTATTATTAGTAAATTAAATATTTCATGTGTAATACATTTATGAAAAAGTTTATTTTAAAATAATGTTGAAAATTATAACTATATTATTAAAAAGAATCATGTTACTTTAGCCTGATTCTATTTTTAATATAATATATAAAGTAAAATTATGAATAACTAAATAAGAACGGTGGATAGGATATTTGACGCGCAAAAAATATTTTAATGTTACGTGCATATTTTGAAATATAAATGTTTTTGCCTCTGTAAATAATAAGAATGCAAGCTTATCTAATCATGTTATAAACCATGTTTTCCAGTTTTTTCGAGTATTCGATAGAATGTAACCCATTATGAGTATATAAATGAGGTTTTATTTGCTGGAGAACATTATTAATTTGTAGTGTGTATAACCCGAACGGGTAGTAAGACGCGGTGCTAATAGTAATAATAATATTAATTTGTATGATATTAGAAGATAATTATCTTAATAGCGCAGGAAACTATTGTTGATATTGCTCTCGGAATTATGATTTGAAATATAGGTCGACTTATTTTAATTTGAAAGTATATAAAACCATTTCGATTAAAGTTTTTTTTTGTTTCACGGTAGATAGATCACGTCTACCATTGAAATAAGTCATAGCATAGAATATATAGAAACAATCGATCATCGAAGGGATAAAAGGGGAGAGGTATGGGGTGAAATATCTACAAGCAGGCACACAAAAATAGAACAGATATAAATTTCTCGTCGTAAATCCTCAAAATACTTTTTTAAAAAAAAGCTGACGATTATTCAAATAAATTATAGATTCGTTGTGTTTCGTTTAACTGCACATCACATCGCTTTCCAAGGCCTTCTAAATCTGTACTCGTCTTCTTGGATGTACGCGTGAAATATCACTCGCTATATTTTACCAGCTCTGAGCTCACGCGCAAACAAATGAAAAGCTTCCCTTTGTGACAGTTGAAGCTCATATATCGCAAGATTATACTTTCACACTAGTCCCCCCCCACCCGCTAACCTCCCATTCACTCTTTATTTTTTTATTTTTTGCGTATGTTCATGTTTTATTTATTTTTTTATTTCCTTAGCTTCAGGATTTGTTTGTTGGGTTGAGAGATTCGTTCTCTGATTGGTGTTCGCGACGATCATCGGATATGAAGGGGGTTGTTGGGAGGTTAGATTTTGAGGGGGGGGTAGGGCTATGTTTTGTGAAATGGTGATACTAAGTGAAACATGAAATAGAAAAATAATAATCTGGGATAATTGGCTTAAAGATGTTACCTCACTTTTTTATTCCCTGACAAAAAAACAACTCGTGCATTTTTTATTTATTTTTTCAGCAAAGTTGAAAGTACAGTTAATTAAGGATTATTCCAAGGTGAGGTAACCTATTCAACAGGAGTTTTTTTTTGTTTGTCTCTTTTAGCGTGTAGTTGGTACTGTGGGAAGAGGTTACAAAATGAGCAAGTCTAGCTCTTAGAGACTATTAAAGAACCATATTAAAAACAACTTTATGAAATAAAGTTTGTTGCTGTGCAAACTCTACTATAGGATTATATTTAAATCCTTAATTGGAGACGATATTGTTTGCGTTGGTAAAAAAAAAAAGCATTAGTTTTAGATATTATGTGTTTTATTCTCAGACTAGCACACAAAAGTTTTATTTTATTTGATTAATAAAGTTAAATTCATGTAAACGTAAACTTAGTATTATTAAAACATGATTATTTATTTTTACATCATAAATAAATTAACATTTATAATACGGTACACAAATAATTAAAAAACAAACTTGAATATCAAAGTAATATTAAAACAAATTAACAAAAGCTGTCTATGTCTACTAAATTTGATTAGTTTATTAACGTTTAAATATAAAGTTATTGTATTTTTAAATGAAATTTAAACTATCAATTAGTGTTGATTGTATCCTTAAACAAATTATGACTAAATATAAACTTTAAAAAATGACAACTGATTCATAGAATTCGAACCAGGGACCTTTGGCTTAGTGGCCAAAGGTTCTACCACTAGATTAGGAGCATTTCCTTGAGATTTTATTTTTTAATGTGGGCTATATGCGGCTTAGCTCAATTTAACTCTGGGACAAACACAACAGCCTGATTCCTGACCATTATCTTAACACTTACTGAAAGGGGAAAAACTAATGATTGATTAAATAACCAAGCTATTATATTTGATAATAACCGCACAAAAAATAGTTTTTTCTATTCTTTAAATTGAAAATGACATCTGGACAAGTGAATTGAACCCGGGAACTTTGGCTTAGTACGCCCATGCTCTACCACTGAGCTATCCAGGGATTCATCCCGTTCCCAGGGCACACCTATGTATCTGACGATTCCCGCACGTCCGTTACAGACTCTGCCTTAAAATATGAGTGAATAATTCCCATGGTAACGGGACGATTCCTGGATAGCTCAGTGGTTAGAGCATTGGCATACCAAGCCAAAGGTCCCGGATTCAATTCACGTGTCCATGTGTCATTTTCAATTTAAAGAATAGAAAAAACTTTTTTGTGTGTTTTTTATCACCACGTCTTACTACCTGTTCAGGTTATGAGCATATATGATAATCACTCTAATTAGATAGGGATGAGGAAGAAAGCATTTTAGAGGTAATCTACGCGAATTTGCGTGAAAGGAGATTGGGAAACCATTCAGAAAAAGCCACCCTAAGTAGACCCGACAGGTATTCGAACCCCAGTCTTCCTGTCTTCATCAGTCAAGTCTAACACGAGAGTGACACCTTAGACCATTCGGCCACTGAAGCGGGTTGACATTGATATTATCTATCGGAAGTGACAGCTACAGATCACATGAATTGACGTATGAATATGGCAAGATTGTAAATTTTATAACAGACAAAAAAGTCCCTTCATATGGAAATCAGCCAGTACCTACTAATCTAGGACAATGGACATCCGGAAATTAAGAGTAACATCCAGCATGAGACCAACCTGAAAAGCTCAGTGGTAGCTTTTTGACCCACTGAGACGAATGGACCTGGTTCGATTCCTGTATTTAGGCGTCACTTTTCCAATAAGCAATCAAACTTATTTTTCCATTGATAAGCTTAACGCAAGATTGATTAAAGACTTAAGGTGCTAGAATAGTCGAGCAGAAATTCATAAACGCCAGAAACCAATAGGGTTTATAACGTTACTGGATGGAGCTGTCTGGCAAATAGGGGAGAAGAAAAATACTAATTGTGTTTTGACCCCCACCCATATTAAATAACATAATTTGATTCAAAAATATCCATTCTACGCTCTTATAGAAATTACCTTTCGTTTCCCGCGCATTTATGTCTTAATAATCAGCAAAAATATGTGGATTTTTGAATTTTTCAAAGGTGAAAATTTCAACTCTTAAACTATGTTTACAGGTCTCATAAGCAATAGTTTTGTGTTCATTCCAGTAAACACCAAACTCTTGTACGGTTAAAGGGTTTGTCACTCATATTTTAAGGCAGAGTCTGTAACGGACGTGCGGGAATCGTCAGATACATAGGTGTGCCCTGGGAACGGGATGATCCCTGGATAGCTCAGTGGTAGAGCATGGGCGTACTAAGCCAAAGTTCCCGGGTTCAATTAATAATGACTTTGTTCATAATGGAACATGGAGGTTAGGTTAGGTTAGGTTAGGTTAGGTTAGTGGTTAGTGGTTAGTGGTTAGGAGTTGAATGGGATGACAAGTTCTGCAATTCGTGGGGATCAGCTGACAGGTATACATTATTCCGAAATTCGAGTAAGCCCCATCTGAGTGGCAATATCTCAATTACATACCCTTAATATCAGATCCTAGGGGGTAATTAAAAGGACCCGCTTCGGTGGCCGCATGGTCTAAGGTATCACTCTCGTGTTGGACTAGACTGCCGATGAGAGATAGGTCGGAATTCTAATACCGGTCAGGTATACTGAGATTTTTTTTTCCAAAGTTGGTTTTCCATTCTCCCTCCACGTAAAATGTGGGTACACTTCCTATAAATTCAACCATCCTCATTCCTAGATCGTTAGCGTAGTTAGTACCTATGCGTATAAACTGAACAGGTAGTAAGATGCGGTGCTAAATAAAAGTAATTAAAAGGTAATGTACCAATATCCTTCTAGAGGTAAAATCCTCCCTAGTGCACCCGGCTTGGATACAAACTCAAGTCCCATCAAGAGTCGAGCACTAAGACTATTTCTACCAGCCATTCAGTTTGACATGCGCTCGTGTACCTGAGTCTCCGTGAGCATGAGGCTGGTGGCCACCTCGAACCTCTTGGGTCTGGATAGGTACTTGTTCTGCCGGAACTGTTTCTCCAGCTCCAGAAGCTGCTGGCTCGTGAACGCCGTCCGGGGTCTGCGAGTCTTCCCCAAGAGGGCGTGTTGCGGACCACAGCCTGGGAAACCACACGAATATCAGCAAAAAACTTCCGGACTTTTTACAGACACGGTCAAACCCTTCCAACATTCACCGACAATATCAAACCCTTCCAAAATTCACAGACAATATCAAACCCTTCCAACATTCACCGACAATATCAAACCCTTCCATCATTCACAGACAATATCAAACCCTTCCAACATTCACCGACAATATCAAACCCTTCCATCATTCACCGACAATATCAAACCCTTCCAACATTCACCGACAATATCAAACCCTTCCAACATTCACCGACAATATCAAACCCTTCCAACATTCACCGACAATATCAAACCCTTCCAACATTCACCGACAATATCAAACCCTTCCAACATTCACCGACAATATCAAACCCTTCCAACATTCACCGACAATATCAAACCCTTCCAACATTCACCGACAATATCAAACCCTTCCAACATTCACCGACAATATCAAACCCTTCCAACATTCACCGACAATATCAAACCCTTCCAACATTCACCGACAATATCAAACCCTTCCAACATTCACCGACAATATCAAACCCTTCCAACATTCACCGACAATATCAAACCCTTCCAACATTCACCGACAATATCAAACCCTTCCAACATTCACCGACAATATCAAACCCTTCCAACATTCACCGACAATATCAAACCCTTCCAACATTCACCGACAATATCAAACCCTTCCAACATTCACCGACAATATCAAACCCTTCCAACATTCACCGACAATATCAAACCCTTCCAACATTCACCGACAATATCAAACCCTTCCAACATTCACCGACAATATCAAACCCTTCCAACATTCACCGACAATATCAAACCCTTCCAACATTCACCGACAATATCAAACCCTTCCAACATTCACCGACAATATCAAACCCTTCCAACATTCACCGACAATATCAAACCCTTCCAACATTCACCGACAATATCAAACCCTTCCAACATTCACCGACAATATCAAACCCTTCCAACATTCACCGACAATATCAAACCCTTCCAACATTCACCGACAATATCAAACCCTTCCAACATTCACCGACAATATCAAACCCTTCCATCATTCACAGACAATATCAAACCCTTCCAACATTCACCGACAATATCAAACCCTTCCATCATTCACAGACAATATCAAACCCTTCCAACATTCACCGACAATATCAAACCCTTCCAACATTCACCGACAATATCAAACCCTTCCAACATTCACCGACAATATCAAACCCTTCCATCATTCACCGACAGTATCAAACCCTTCCATCATTCACAGACAATGTCAAACCCTTTCAACATTCACATACACGGTCAAACATATTTATTGCTTTTTAATGTCAATCTAATACAACTTGACCAACATAAATTAACTTAAAATTGAATTTTATTTTTTTCTAAATATTCTTAAACGCTCCTTACTATGCAATTCAAATGTTTTTCAAAAACCCTTCCAGCATTCACAGACGTGGCCAACCCTTCCAACATTTAGAGGGTAAAACCTCGTTAGACCAAACCCCGGTAGTCCGAAATTGCGGATAATCCGAACACACTTTTCTGAAAACGGGGAAAAAAATTAAGACAAATGAAATATAAACCATTGGTTAACAAGGTCAAAGTTAAAAGAGAATTTCAAGAAACAGTGTTATCTGATAATAAAGGCTTAATATTACATGTTGTAGTCAACACAGCGTGTTTTCCTGTAACTAAACATAATTACAGTGGGCCCTACATACTACGTGCAATACATCAGCTGTTAAATAAAGAAAGATTTGATCAAACTCATTCAACTGTAATTTAAAATTCGTGTAGATTCTTTATCCCCGTATTCTCCCGGTTAATCCGAACAAGCTTCGTTCCAAACTAGTTCGGAGTAAGAAGGTTCTAGTGTAGATTGGAAAATCACACCTATACACGGGAATTGAACCCGGGAACTTTGTCTTAGCGCCCCATAGATCTACTCCTGAGCTATCCAGGGGTCGTCCCGTGCTCAGGGTCACTATTCACTCATATTTTAAGGCAGAATCTGTGATGGACGTGTCATTGCTTACTAAGAGTTGTCGTTGATACCAAACATCCCTCAATCTTAGCCCTACAATATCTACTGCTCGGATTGTACTTAACTACTACTCACAACCGATTAACCGGGAAATAAGATACAAAAATCACACTCGAATCATAAATCAAATAGAAGTGCTGTCTTAATTTGACAACAGTAAAATCTTGATCAGTTTAATGAATTTAAAATAAATACAAATATTAATGTTTGAATTTGGTTGTAGCCCACTTTGGTGGCCACGGGGTCTAAGGTGTCGCATAGACTGTAATTCTGATGGGTATATTGAGGTTAGAATCCCAGTTAGGTGTACTTATTTTTTTTCCTAAACAATTTTGTACTCTATTTCTCTCAACGCAAATGCAGGTACACTTCCTCTAAATTCAACCTTACTCATACTTAAAACATTAGCGTAATTAGTACATATACGTACAACCAGAATGGGTAGTTAGACTCGGTCCAAAAAATTTTTTTTATTATTTTTGGTAAAACTGTTACATTGGTTTCTTTTCCACTTTTTTTAAAAAATTAGACTACATAAACCCTCACCGCGACACGACGCCTGGTTCAATCTGTACTGTCTACTTTAAGTCAGTAAGTGATTTTATAAGCCACAATCGACATGGGACCGACGACTATACTTCCCCTACGAAGGAAGTTGTGCTACGGACATTTGTCGCTCAATAAAAATGCGTTGACCCCAGCTGGGTAAGAACCCACGAACATCAGGTCCTGAGGTGAGCACTTTACCCCAAGACTGCAGAGATCTACGGTACCTTCCACTAATTACGCTAATCTATGAGAGACGAGGAATGTTTAATTTGAAGGAAGTGTACTCGCATTTGTATACCCGACCGGGACTCAAACCCATATCTTCCCGTCATCGGCGGTCCAGTCTAACAGGAGAGTGACGCCTTGGACCATGCGGCCACCGAAGTGGGTATCCCGAGTGTTGATATTTCGGGTGGGATGAAGGGAAAGAGGATGTTTAATGGCAGTAACTAGAAGAGTAAACAAGAGGGATCCCGGACCCAAGAGCCCTTTAGCTCGGGGGGATAAGAGGGGACTGAATGGACTTCATTAAAACCTCCCCTCCTTCGGTTTCCCCTTGAAAGCTCCCTTCCCGGCTAACATGGGGACCTTGCGGGGGTAGTATTCTGTTTGAATCAGGCGTCACGGTAAGGTGCTGTCTTTAGAAGAGCCTGGTTCGTACCTTGAGGGATCATCCATAAACCACGTCACGCTGTTGAAAAGAGGAGGAAAGGGGGGTATAATGTCTACATCAACGGTTCTCAAATTAGGGTACGCGAGCAGTTCTCAAAGGAAAGTTGGCAAAATAACAAGGGACTTAGGAAAACCCTAATTGTTGGTTTTTACCGTTATCTGGTTATGTCCACCCATCTTTTCCCTCTATTTGCTCTCGGCTGAAGACAGATTTCTGATAATTTTCAACCCTCTACTTGACACCTTCTACGCTATCAGTTACCTTGCTTATATTTAGAGTAATTTGAGCATCTTTCCTGAACAGTCATGGCTTGATGACATACTCTTTCTCTCTTAACGATATTTCTCAAACTCGCGACGAATTTGTAGAGATATATTGCAGTGATGTTTGTATATGAATTAGTTTCAATCTTTTTGTATTTATGTATTATATATAGGCCTATTCATGACAATGTGACTCAATCATATAATTCGTGTTAAGGTGGCTTTCCAAACTAAATTATCTTGCTGGTTTGTATGAAATGAGACAAGAAGTTAGAGTTTTCCTCTCTGACAGTAGTTTAGTTTAGTGACAGATTTACAAATGGGCAGTGGCTTTGCAAGCTAGCTTTCATGGTTGACGTATTTCAGCGACTGAATGAGCTGAATAAAGTTCTGCAGGGTAAACACACAAAACCCTTTATGTTTCATGACAAAATAAAAGCTTTAAAATTTCAATTTTCAACAAAATAAGTTGTGAAGGGACAGCTGTAATTCTTTCCGTCTTTAGAAAATTTCGTAGAAGAAAATAAACTTGTGCTTCATGATTCTGTTGTCAACGACATAAGAAATGGTCTGGGTTTGATTGAAGACTTTGGCGAACATTTTATTGAGAATTTAGATAGAGAGAGAGTTCTGGATGTGAGAACCTTTTTCTACAGTGGAAGACTACAGTCTACCAAACTTATTTACAACGAAAGAAATTAATGAACTGTCCTGTAATGAAACTCTCAAATCCAGTTTCAAGAAAACTTCTTTGGCAGACTTTTGGTTGCAATGGTTGAACGAGTTTCCTCTTATCGTTGACCATGCCATCAAGTTTATTATACCTTACTCAACAACATATCTCTGTGAGAGTGGTTTTTCATCCAAGGTGTACCTAAAAAATAAGTACCACAATAGGCTAAATTTGGAACCGGACCTCCGCTTGAAAGTTTCAACTGGACAACCAGACATCAAAAAGTTGTGCCAAGCCTTGCAGTCACCCCCTTTAATTAAAAACTTTGGTATCAGCTCCAGAATTACAATTTTAAAAAATTATTTGAAAATATTGTGTTTAAGTTAAATTTTTTCTTTATTTTTGAACGAATTTGTGAAGAAAATGTGTACAACTTTTCTCCAGATTTTTTACAATAATTTATTTTTAAACTTATCATAATGGTTCTCAATAAGAGATAATGCTATGGCTCTAACAGTAGGATTCTCTATAAATAGCTCTTTCACATTTGAAATATTTTGATTACAGATATTTTTTCCCAGTAGATTAAATAGATCAATAATATACCATGTGGTCATAACTTTTATTTGAAATATTTTGATTACAGATATTTTTTCCGAGTAGATTAAATAGATCAATAATATACCATGTGGTCATAACTTTTTTAAACCTGTAATTTGGATTTTTTTTTTCTGTCTTGTGGGGTACATTAAACTTTTAGTCATGGCCAAGGGGTACAATCTAAAAAAAGTTTGAGAACCGCTGGTCTACACATAGGGATTCCCTAAAAGTGCGTCTTAGTCCGGGGCGTCGCGGATATTAGGAAAAACTAAAACTTATAATGTATAGTGAAATGTAACATAAAAATTTTCAATGCGTGTACTCGTTCATATTTAAAAAAATGAATAACTCAAACAAGAAAACACATGTCTAATCTAGTTCCTCCTTATTCAGTTCTGTTATTTTGCTCTAATTTTGTATTTTTACATTTAAAAGAATACAAGCTAGTAATGTAGATGACAATTTCCTTTTAAAAAACTGCCACCAAATTGAATTTGGAATTATTATTTTTAATATTTGTTATAGGGTTGTCACACACGAAATCTGACATATGGAGGGTGGCGGTGTCTCAAAGAGTTTGCGAACCCCTGGTCTGCATGGTGTTACATGGGTGGTGGGAAGTTACATCTGTGTTACGTAACACAGACCTTATACTAACATTCTAATGTTGAGATAAATAATATTATTTTTCATGTTTTCACCATTTGTAAACTTACTTATAGATAACTTCTGATTATGACTTGTATTCAATCTGACTATTTCTTTTAGTGTAAAAAAGCTTACCTTTTAAATAATGATATTCACTCTTGATGTGAAAAGTTACGTAACGTGTGTTCGAATACCAGTAGGGTGTATTCCTGATGGTTTTTTACTAAAGGGTTTTCCACTCTCCCTCCCTGTAAAAGGGGTTAATCTTCATCTAAAATTCTATCTTCCTTATTCCTAACATATTAGCGTAATTAATAATACTTAATGACAATTAGAAGAACATTTCTGTATTCAACAGCCTTTCAAATTTGTCCCATCGCTTTGACTGATTAAGTCAATTCACAAATCTTGCCAATAGGACCAAATCTATTTTCAAGGCAGAAGAAAACGAATCTGTTTTATTACATTTACAAAAAGTTTTTTAAAATAAAACCAGAATTATCATGAATTTCTAATTTGTCTTATCAAAAGGTCTGAGGGTGTATTTTTAATTAAATGCACCAGAATTACCTATGATAAAATAATGAATCAGGAACCACATTGTGGAAAAGAGAAGCTTTCAGTGGACCCGGTTGAGAATCGAGCCCCTATCTTCAGAATAAACGAATCTGTTGGTGAGGAAAAGCGTGGAACTAAAATATTTCTGATCAATTTTAAGGGTGCCACCTTGGTAAGTGAGAAATTTCCTTGCATATGTTCAGCTTTAACGCAATATTTAATTCTACGATGCGTTATTTCAAAATTTGGTTCACTCCGAAATAAAAACTGAAAGATTCCAACAGGACTTTTTTTTTTCTTTCTTAACAATTCTATATTTTGAGTATTATTAATAGCAAAAAAATGCGTGAAAATGTAACATTAGCTTATTTTCAAAGAATTTTAAATCGTATTTCCGGAGCTATGAGACTATCCTTCTAGATATAGCCTTCATTTAACAAATACAGAAATATGTTGCTAGGCACACAACAGAACATTTTAACATATTTGAAAAATAGCAGCGAGATTTTCTCCTTACCTTGAGATAAGAATTTTCTTAGTTCTCTTTCTCCTCTTTCTCATTGGCTTGACAAAGAGTGGTTGTATGTGAAGGGGGAAAGGGAGTATAGGCAGTATAGAGTAATAGAGCAGTAGTTACAGCAAACGACAGAAACTATTGTATTTGAAGCCTGACAGCGATTAATACTTTCTTACTGACCGAGGCGGCCACCTTAAATTCTCCGGATATAGGCCTAAACAATACTTTGTGCCAACACAGGGCTAGTGGCCAGTAGAGTTAGTTGTGAGTTTACGTGTTTGAATCTTATCCGATAGACAGGGGTTTATACGCTACCTAGTCCCTTTAATGTTAGAGAGTCAATACTACCGTATTTAAATAAAACACGGCTACAAACAACTTTTCAAGGTATAGTCAGTTAAAAATATCCTTCTGGTTAAATTATACTACTATAAAGCCACATGGCTGACTCACTCACTCACTGACATTAATATCTACCCACTTCCAGATGAGTTAGAAACTCGAAATTTGGCAAACTAATAGCTTCTAGCCTGTAACCGACGGGAAAATTCCAAAAAGTTTAAAAAAAAAATGTTAAACCCCTGAAAAAACTCAAAATGGCAGAGGAACTTTATAGTCGGTGCGGTATATACAATACAATACCGGTAACTTTAAGTTGTTACGTTCAAAACAACGCTGGAATTACATTAGTTTACATCCACTTGCAAAGAATACTCACTGGGGGTTTGGGGGCGGAGCCCCCGACAAGCAAAGCGAGTATCCATATAAAGCTACAACTTTGTATTATGAATTCAACCTGCTGCAGAATTATTTATTGTTTTGTAAACTAAGTTCTGACTTTCATTTATTTTTCTTATTTTATATTTTGTAATATTTTGGTAGGAAAAAACTTTTATAAAATACAAATTTTTTGCAGTCACAATATTAGTATTATTTTAATGTTTTTAATAATAATATATATCACATGACTTGTCTTATGAATACATGAATGTAGATCTAGTCACTTTTCTGACTGTCAGATAAGGTTCGTTCTTTAAAAGTATGACTGTAGTTAATAATGTTCTCGTTTCTTATTTTGTTTGACTTTTTTTTGACATTTTTCTACCTCAATTAATTTAACTTCTCTTAATAAAGGTAAATAAAGTCCGTAAAAACACTAGATGACTCTAGAGTCAGAATGGACTCGAACTCCATTAGACTCGACTCGGGACTCGTTGGTGTGTAACCAGCCTTAGGCGTTAACTCCCCTCTCCCCCACAGGATAATCTGTATTCATTCAAATCCCGGCTGAGGCACATTTTTAACATTCACGTCGGAAGGACGTGGTCAAGGTTAATCCCACAAATGACGCGGGGTTTATTCTAAGTGTTTTCTCAGCACTTGATTTAATCTCACTTGTGTTAAAGTGCCCGTGACAATAACAATAGTAAAAAAAAATATTAGACTAGTATTTAGAGCTTACAGTTACGTATGAAAACCGATTAAATATATTTATAGACTTCAAGAACCTTTCTTCAATCAAAAAGAATATGATAATAGATTTTTAAGACAACACATCATCATTTCCTTGTAAATTTTTTTTAAAAAACCTCTAATGCAGCGTGTCAGGATCGAAACCAAGATTCCTTTCTAACCTCTCACTTATCCATGCAGTTTTTTATTTCAACTAGTGAATTCTATGATAATATAACCCTAACCTTCTTCGGTGGCCGCATGATTTAAGGCATCACTTTCACTATAGACTAGGCTGCTGATGACGAGGAGATCGTGGTTCGAATCCCGATCAGATGTACTGAGGGTGTTTTTCCTAAATGGTGTCCCACTCTCACCACGAAAATGCGGGTACACTCCCTCTAAATTCAACCTTCCTAATCCTTAAACCACTAGCGTAATTAGTATATAGGCGTGTACGGTTAGTAATACGCGGCGATAAATGTATACAAACAATATTTTATTATATTTTTATTCCGTGATCGTTCATCCTTCAACGGGATTCGACCCTGGTACCTACTTTGACTGGAAGCGAGCGTCCTGGATGCGGATGGGTCGCATTTTATTGGATTTGTCCGTGACGATGCAAACAGCCAGGGTGTTAACAAACCCACCCCTAATAAATAACCCAAACCACCGTGTCCCCTACACCCCCCACCCTTAGGCACCATCTACAATTGTCATGATAATTTAATATCTAGTATTAGAGGGGGTCGAGGGGGTATAGGGGGTTCCCCGCCCCCCAATGAATAACCAAGTGAATCGTGTAATGGGTGGCAATGTAGCGCATCTGTTACGGTTCTGCACCGTATCGTATAGAGAGGGGGGGAGGCCGTAATTGGCGAGGGATGGTTTTCGCGACGAGTGTGTTTTTAGGGAGTTTGGTGGGTGGGGTGTTTTTTTATTTATTGGTGGGGATGTGTTAGTGGTTCACCTTTAGGTTGTTTGGTTAAGACGGGTTTTAAAGGATGTAAAAAGGGTGTGTGTCATTTGAAAGGGGGGGTGGGTGGTGGATATGAAAGTGTAGGAAGTAATTTTCGGTCATAATATGAAGTGTTCTATATTCTCCTTTGTCTTTGTGTGTGTATTCTACGATACAACCTCCCCAGTCCCTTATCTGCGATGCTACCGGCTAAAATGCACTCTGGTTGAGTCTCGAAAACCAGCAAATATGTTTGAGCGGCGGGTAGAGGCCAGCCAGGGTCATTATTTGTTGGACTGCCACGAGAAAGAGATGCTAAATATTACTTCTTTTTTTCAGTAGGCCTATATAATGAAATAGATTTTCCTCTTTCATATTATTCCAGATTAAAAGTTTTCACCTTTAATATATTTCAAGTTAATGGGCAGTTTTATTATATTGAACTTATTGAATCCTTATGTGTTAAAATCTTCTCTACTGATTTAACAAGTCTGGGTGGTCCTTTTATTTTTGTTTTTTATATGTTGACAAGTCTTTGTGACACCGTCGTAGAATATTAGCTTTTGCTAACGGGTTTCAACCTCTCTTCCTATTAAAATGTCCACAGCAAGGCACGCCCAGATAACCTAATTGTTTTGGCATTTCAAATGATGATGAAATATGGTGTACACTCTTGAAATTGGAAGATTCTAGATGCTTTCTTGTTTGACTATAACCAAGTAAATGTGATATTCCAACTTCACTAGTCCTACAACCCCGCTGTAGGTAAGGTCCGCGTCGTGCTAACATCCAAATTTAAAACTTTAAAAGCTGCCTCCGACTGTGTTAAATACTGTGCAAGCAAGTGTCATTTTAAATTAATAAATCCAAAATAATTATAGACCTGGTATTTTCATGATGAAGTAGACCTAGTGTTCCAGTGTGACAAAGTTACAGTTATATTCTATTATTATTATTATTATTATTATTATTATTATTATTATTATTATTTTATTATTATTATTTTATTATTATTATGATTATTATTATTATTATTATTATTATTATTATTATTACTTGCCTCATAGTGACGGATGGTCAGACAATGTCTTTAATAGGTAACGTCTCAAATAACACCCACCACGTGGCGTGGTTCCGGTGAACCCCACACCTATATGCGACTAACATGAGAGGTTATAAAACGGCACCCTTACTGTGGATTCACACGTTCGATGTAAAACGCGACCAGTGCTTAGATTTGGTCACGTGACGTCTCTAATCCCATCACAATGAGTCCGTTTTGCCAGCGTAGCCCGCACTGCCCCAAGTAGAAATAATTTAAACTTTTCCAGCTCTTCTACAGAAAACCGGCCAAGTAGACCCGATCAGCGCATGCGCAAACTTTCAAACAGGCGTTATTTATAAACACAGCACATTCTCAAGTTGGCGTATCTCAAAAGTGATGATGAAATATTACAGTTTATTGGAAGCCACGAGTTTTAACGATGACAAAATCAAACCCAAGCAGTATAAGTAAAACATCTAATTTTATTTTAAATACGGTAACTTGCACTGATTGTAATATTTTCGTTTTTATGTTTGATGTTACAATGCATCATGGATAAACAGAGATTCCCAACTTTCCGCGAGAGTGTGAACAGCTGTATAACTAAGCGGTGCTGACTTACTTTACTGTTTTAAAATTTCAGCGTACGTGTGAATTCACCTTTAGGCTTGATTCACACGTTCGCCGAAAAATAGAAAGCAGAATCTGCGCAGTAGTTCACACACTTTAAATTGACCCATGATGCATTGCAACGCTTTAAACCGCTGATGAGCCACATTTTTATTTTATAGAGGATAAACATATATTTCAGATTGCCCTCCCGATGGTTGTTTTCAAATTATAACGCTGTGTCGTGGCACAATCCAATACACCGATAAACACGCTTTACATCAACGAGTTATTTCAAATCTCCTTGCAACGGCCACCGAAGCTGTCTGCTTGCTTCTGGCTGCAGAGCGCATGCGTTGACAAATGCGCATTCACACAGATTTGAGATGGTTGGTTCTGAGATTTGATTGGTTCTCCTGTGCCGAACATCTCAGGCAGAGCGGTCAAAGTAGAGATGAGTTGAACTTCAGCAAAACAGCTCGCATCGATTAAGCGGAAATCTTGTGATTGGCTTAGAGCGCGTCACGTGACCACGTTTCTGTTCTGCGCTAGTTTTTCGGCGAACGTGTGAATCCACAGTTAGGGTGAGCTCCACCTGTTTTCACAACAAGGGAAGATCCAATTCTCAACCTCGTCGAGACTCAAAACAAAGTATTTCCGTCGCGAAGCTCAACGTTCCAACGACCATACCCATAGTTCTAGATTTAATATTATAAAATGCAATGGTTATATTTAACTATAAATATGAATCTATCATAGAAAAATGCCTCATTGTTCATGAGTAAGGTAAACAAACGTCATAGATTAAACCTAGGTTTAATAAATTTATTTTATGCCAATAACATCACTTAAATCTAAAATAAGTTACTTGGCATTGGTTTTATTAATCAGTGGATCGATAATAATATACCCTCTCTTTGATTTATTTCAATATTAAATCACACTAAAAAAATTTCCAAGTAACAATATAATTTCCTTTATTTTGTTTTTTATTTTTTATAATAACTTATATAAAATATCAAAAACATAAACAGGAAAAAGAGAAAACATAAGCTTATCATGAATATTATTTTAAAATAACCTGAAAAGTTCCTTGTAAATTTTAATATGATCAGCATATTTTGTATCCAAACGGACAATATCTCAAAAAGTAGAGTGACAAACTTTGAATATGACATCAATATTATCATAATCAATTTTCCTCAACTGCGCAAATAAAAGAATGCTTACTTAACGTTTATTAGATAAGTGTGCTATACAACCGGTACCAATAAATCCAATAGCCACAAAGGCAATAAAAGCTAGCTTTAGTATTAATTATCTGCTACAATAGAACTACTTAGCGAGGGCGATGAAAAGGGGGGAAAGCTGGAATCTATTTTGGCACGTGGAGCACAACAAAAGAAAGGAGAGATCCTTAATCCAGTTTAACGCAACCCAGTTTTATTTCATCAGCTAAATGGACTAACTTTCCTCCCCTATCTCTCCCCATTCTCACCATCCCTTTTTAAAGAGTTCCTCCGACAAATCGTATAAATAAATAGCGGAGCTAGCGAGCGCTAAGTGGTGTGATTGAAAGTCACGGCTTGCTGTGTTGAATGGTGGCAGGTTCTGTATCTGGTATCCAGAGGGCCATGACTACGGAGATCCCCTGCGGTGGCAGGCAGTTTACAAGCTCAAGTCACAGTGGATCTGGCAAGGCGAGACAGGGCTATGTAGCGTTCTAATTTATTATCAACACGTCATGTAGCTATTGGGATCATTTCTAAAAGAATACATTTGCAAATAATGAGAACACGACATTTATAAAAGCTCTGTTCTCTAAATGATATGTTTGAACCGGAAATCTTCCAAAGGTTCATTTGAATAAACATCATTACTTGTTAGATTTATTGCAATATTTTGACTATTTTGACTTTATAATTTTTTTTTCAGAAAAAAAAATTGAACTGAACTTTTTGTGTATAAAAAACCGTCCAGTATATCAAACTTTGCATTTTAAATGGGTACTAAAGAGAAAAATCTAATATTTGGCTTTCAGCATGTCTCCAAAACATCAATAATCGAAACTGATGATTTTTTAAAATTAAAGTTATTTTAGGTATTTAACTTGCACTTTTTGAGCCGGCAGATTGTATTAGCGCATGTGCATTTTTATGAGTGAGATAGAACGGTCCTACCAATTTGTTTCCGGGAAAGGTATTTTCACATACCTTCCATGGTTATTTTACATGCTTTGCTACCCCTCCTAAGGAAGTTGTGCTACAGATTTTTATCTCTCAAGAAAAATCCTTTGCTGGGTTTGAACCCACGAACATTGGGTCCTGAGGCGAGCACTATTATCCCAAGACAACCGAAGTTGACGTAGTGGAAGGTAGGAATATATGAACCGTGTGGATGGGGTGCATTGACTAGTCTCTGGAGCAAACTTTATTACGCCTTTTAATGGATTTTGCAGTTATTATTTCTTATTTTGTTATTTTGGAAGTTTCATTGACGTCCGAGCATAATATCATAAAACGACACGTTACAGGTGATCAATTTAGTAATCAATCATGTCCAAATTTTCTAAATGTGACAAACAATTACTATGAAATATGATTGTTGATAAATGTTTGAACACATTTCTCAAGCATTCTGTTCTCACGACTTTTCATCTGGCATTGAGATATTTATTTGATAGTAGACCTATTCTCAAAACTCTAAAACGGATAAGAGTTAGGGAATATAGGCCTACTTATTTAAAAGTTACACACACTTTCTAATTTCACTAATTTAGTTGGCTAGCTCGCTTTTCCACCGAGTATGTGTTTTTCTTTCCGTTGCGCGCGCACGTCGCGTGGCAGATGTCAGAATCTGGGGACCTCTATTGTGAGTGCGGCTAATCACTCGATAGCGCATGCCCTGGACTGCGCTTCACCTTTTTTCAAGATGTTCTTTTAACAGTTTAGTTGTTGATGGTGGACAAATTAATAGCGGTAATAAATATTGTCGTGAAGTTTGTTAGTTGGTAGTCTCGACTTATGGCGGCTTTAACAGCGGGAGATCTAAGGCAGTGTATACTACCATTGTTGGAAACAACCCATTGTTGGGCCGGTATGCCGCTGAGATAGGATTACCCTTCTTTCATTTAAAAAATAATAATAATAATGTCACAAACAATAGGGTATTCTCCTTAAAGCGACAATTCTGTTTATTATTCTTTATGTTTTGTTTTTAGATCTGGTACCGAGATGAATCGGAATATGACTTATTTATTTAACCCCATTTACCTCTCCAAACATAATCTTTTTTTAAACTATATCATTCTTTTTTAATAGTTTTCAAGCAAACAATTGAGATCGCATGACAAAAACTACTCAATATATTTAAACTTAGTTAGGCCGTCTGCAAATATTATCATTGGATTTATTTACGTTTGATTGGGGAATAAGCCAACACATTTATTTTATGAGCATTTTGCCTCTACAATACTAGTTGGTAATCAAATGACATCTTGATTCATATCAAAAGAAGGATTTTAGCATAAATTATTAATCTAAATCTCAATTTAGCGTTGTCCTTGTCGTAAAGACTTGAAATCAGCAACAAAATGACTGATTAAAATGATTAACTGCCCGACTAAATATTAAAACCTAATAATATTAGATAACATTCGTAAAGTGTATTATTTTTTACCCGTTGATTCGTAATCTTAAAAATATATAACGTAATGTAATCGCTGTAAGATAATGTGCTCGTATAATTGAGTTGTAAGTGTCTACATATTGCCGTTATGTGGTAATTGATTATAGAGATTACTGTTAAGATGGATCACTTGTCATTTTCACCTCATTACTGTAAATAAATTGGTTCTGCAATTCGATAACAGCGCTACGTAAGAAGGATTGCCATTCATCAAGACAATAACTGTTTACTCATGTCCCTATTAATTGCCATGTGACGCACGTAGCTTTCCAGTTCATATTAGTTTAGACTGTGGGTAATTTTTAGTCAAATCAATTACAGAGAGTGTGAACACATTGACGTGTAATTACTATTAGTTCTTTGATATCGGTACGGATTCAGGGTGGGGGTGTAGGGGACGCGAGTTAAGGGCTGTGTTTGGTTTATTTTGCAGTTTTTATAGCAAAACATTATTTTGGCCACAATAAATCAAATATTGCTCCAATATAAACATAGAGATTAATGTTCTTCACATGGTGATATCAACAGTTGTTGAATATCTGTCTTAGATGGGAAGCTTTTTAAATGAAGAGAAAAAGGTTGTCATTAAATTCCAGGGCACCTTCGACAGATATTCAACAAATGTTGGAGGTCGTCATGTGAAGAAAATTAAACTTTATGTTTCCTGGAGAGATATTTAATTTATTTTGAACCAAAAAAGAGTTTTGCGATAAAAACCACAATATTACTGCCTTTAAATCGTATTCCTACGTTGCCTAACTGTGATGTCACGGCCGGTTAATACAGGATTTCAAACGTTAGTGAATTTACGTTTTACTCAGCGAGATTTAAAGATACAATAACGTTGAAACAAAAAACATAAATTCTTAAATAATTCTTAAAATAGTCCTACAGTATCACAAAATTATTATTTTTATCTTGACGTATTTTTTATAAATCTTCTACAACAGAGGTGGCCAAACAGTCGATCGCGATCTATCAGTCGACCACGGCCGCTAGTTTGGTCGATCGCCTAGTCAATCATTAAAAAGGACTGAGAGTAAGAAAATGAAAGATAGAATTTGCAGATTTTTCTCAAATCAACATTATAAAATCGAAATATCGAAGCTGTTTGACTAATGACCATTTAAAATTCTGCCTTTGTTGATGACAGAGTATTTATGAATTCTCATTCAATAAACTATCCTAAGGATTATGCGGCGTCATGCAGCAACTTTAAAGTCAATTTTTTAGTGAGAAAATAGCTTTTTCAGGGAAGTTATATATATTACGTCGTTTGATAAAAAAAACTCAATTTCAGTGTGTGAAACGACTAAGTTTTTATACGAAATGTAATTTTCTAATTAAAACACAAAATGGGTTATATATTTTTTACCAATGAAACAAACAATATAAGCCTATGGTTCCGTAGAATAGTAGACCGCAAAGGATTTTTCTTCTCTGGAGTAGATCCTTAGATCAAAAAGTCTGGACACTCCTGCTCTACAACTTAGGTTATTTGGTCACGAAAATGGCATGTGGGAATTTTCCTGCCAGTATGTAGATTAAAAAAAGTCCGTGGTAGCATATGTCTATCTAAAATAGGAAATAATGAAAAAGGTAAAATTTAAAAAGCAAGTCAACGTTTCCAAGGAGCAAGTATTAAAGTGACTGTGTAAACTCGTCAGAGGAAGAGGGAAAGGGTTATCAGCACAAACACAAGAGCCCTCTCAGGGTCAGCTTCTAATTTTCTTTCCTTTGGTACATTGGCGTGTCTAAGTGTGATAGTGCTTAGGTGCGTCAAGTTGAGATGCGACCCGTTTCGCAAACTAGCTTCGAAATCTACAGGTAGGCAACGTAGTTAACAGTGGGCGGTAACCAAAAACGTTCTTTAGGACGAATGTATTTTG
>CABFWB010000370.1:57072-67266 GCA_902151455.1 Timema bartmani | reverse complement strand
TGCACAAGTGTAGCTCTAACTATCATTCGATTATTCGACCAATAATTTTCAATTATATCAAGCAAATGGAAACTCGTAGTACGCTAATAAATATTTTATCTGGGATGGTCGTCAACATTCAATTTATCTACGTTCTAAAATTCTATCTGATCTATTCCAGATTTTGAATAATAGGAGCGCATGATCGATAATTAAGCTGAAGCTTACGATGTATCTCAATGTCATACATTGTAGTTTGATTATTTTTTTAGGGGATGGGGTTATTTAATACGAACCTTTTAAGCACATATTATATGTCATCACACGACTTACAAACTAACTCAATCTAGGATAGTACTCCCAGTGTTACACACTTTCATCCTAACACTCGAATATTTACTCATTGAATAGCAGAACGGATCCGTAAAATAAATATCTGCATCCAGGCCCGTTTCCAGAATCTTCTTTCGGGGAAGGCTCATTCTTCAGATATTTTCCGACGCCGACGACGGTCATCAAGACTAAACAGTGGGGGGAGATGGGCGGATGGATCTGGCCAGCACTGAGAGAAAAATAGTTCAAATTTTTATACAAAAATATATTGTAGTAGACCCATTCTTGCATTCATTAATAATTGATATACTTTTTATGACTTTTAGTAGAAAATATACTAATTTTACATATTTTTTTTACAAAAACTAATACATTTTCTATTAAAAGCCATAAAAAGTATATTAGGCCTAATTATTAGTGAATAAAATCATGGTTTGGCCACCTGTAATAGATTTTCGTTTAGATTTCGGGGGGCTGAAAGCCCCCCCCAACCCCCCTACCTGGATACGTGCCTGTCTGAATCAGCGCAACCCAGAATCAAACCAAGGTTTCCTAAGGTCGTGGTTGGTCACCCTAACCACGTTGATGGCAGGTGATTAATTTGTATTTTTTTTGCTTGTCAAAAATAGATTTAAGAATTAAAAAATTGTTATTTATTGTAAAATGCTTATTTCTATCCCTCTTTCCTGTTTCTTATTCCATTAAATAAATCTAGGCTTTGATTTGAAATTAAGATTTAAAAAAATAGTTGTATAATTTACAAGTCCGACACTTTAATTGAGTCGGTAGGGTTTCTTTCTACTGATCCAAGTGTTCCAGGTTCGATCCCTGACATGGCCGAATTTTTTTTCTATCATTTGTGAAATGTAAGTTTCCTCTTTCACAGTGATGAATTAACGACCAGGGAACTGGATTTTGCCTCTGTTTTAAATTTAAGATAGTTTATAAGTCGTGTGCTGATATAATCAGTCGGTTTAGAACGTGCACGTTAAATAATTCAAATAAATTAAACAAAATAAATAACAGCGCTATTTTGAGCTTTTAGCTATATATTTTATATTGATTTATTTATTTTTGTGCGACTCATCACCGCTTTTGACATGATATAGATGCAAATTAGTTGACGGCTATGTTTTTCAATTTTAATTTTTAAAGTGAGACTAAACGAGCCGTATGCTTCTTCCTGAATGACTGGCATAGTTTTATTTGACTTGCACCCTTCTTCAACTTACACCCTCACGAAATTTGTCCAAAGGTAATGGGGAGGGGGTGGAGGGGGCCGTGTCTAATGAAGTAATTTATAAGTTATTGCATTATCGTAGACTAATGGATTGGAACTTTATTGGTTTTCGTAAACCTTTTTTATTACTTTTTTTTAGCATCAATATAAATTGAGGGTTCTGATGATTTCCACCCCATTTGTTAAGAGCAAATAGGTTATTTTAGTAACAGTGTTTTCAGTGGACCAACAATATTTACAACTTCTCTCTCTCTCTCTCTCTCTATTGTTGATGGTTAAGTACCGCCTAAGTTAAATCAAATGTTGGATGACACCTTCACTTTTTATGGGATTGGTTTGTAACAGAAATTTGACCTATCTGACAATTCAAACTGAACCAAACTACAATTTTTTAATGTCTGATTCAAATATATTTTGGGAAATCAATTCGAATAACATCAAAATTGAATTATTTCCTATGATTAATGTCAAACTACTTTAAATTAATTGAACAGTGACACGTGGACATTGGAATCGAACCTAGGACCTTTGACTTAGCTTGCCAATGCTCTACCACCGAGCTATCAAGTATGTCAATTTTTTTTTAGCACCATGTCTTACTACCCGTTCGAATTATACGCTTATGTATTCTACTAATTACGCTAATGGTGTAATGGTTTTAGGTATTAGGAAGTTTAGTCTATATTTAGAGGAAGTGTACCCACATTTGCGTGGAAGGAGAGTGGAAAACAATTTTGGGAAAAACTACCCTCAGTACACCCAACCGAGATTCGAACTTCGATCTCCCCGTCATCGGTGGTTTAGTCTACTGCGAGAGTAGTGCGTTAGACCAAGCCCCCACCGACAGGGACCTATTAATAGTGAACTCCAAACAGTCTTACTTGGATTGTTTTCATACCGACCTGGATCCAAATCTTGTTTGATAACGTCGTCACTATTCCAGTCCGTATCGCTGTACGCCCCACCGATAAGAACGTATAATAATCGTAGTGGAGGGTGGATGGGCGGGGTAGGGTTGTGGTTGGCCACTGCTAGTCTAATAACGCTGCAACCGAGGGTCATTAGCACCGGATATATGCAGAGCTGCGCCACCAGGGGACTCGTTCACAGCCGTAATGTGCTGTTAGCGCTAATTGCTGCGGCAACACTGGGAACTACCAGTACTATTGCGTGGCCCGCTCTCGGGCCGGAAAGAGAGAGAAAAAAAAAAGAGAAAGGGGTAGCAGGGCTCAGTATGGTCCATCTGATTGGACATTCAATCCCGACGTTGAGGGTTCGAATCTCCCTGCACACCATTGATATATTTCAACCGTCGTATATAAACATATTTTTTATTACTCAAACGTGACCGGTATTTGTGATGGCCTTCTGACCAGGGGCGGCGGGGTTCGATACCAATCTGAAGTACTGAAAGAGGTTTTTTTGTTGTTTTTTTACAAATCAATAGCAATTCAATGTACACTCCAGTTTCTTACATTTTCTTACGAAAAGGTGTGGGGGGAGGGGTAGAATCCATCTATGTAAGGCTTTATATCTATGTTTAAGGTGAGACAAAATATATTTCTTTTTTGTAAAAAAAAATAATATTTTAATTACAAAATAATTTCACTTATATTTCATTTACCTACTGCAAATTAAAGAATTCTAATATGTCATATCACTCTCTCTATTTACAAACCTTATGTTTAAAAATAATTAGCCAATTAAATTAATCTAACTTACCTAACGGTAAAAATTTACTTAAGTTATGGAGGGAGTGGAAAATCTTACGATCTCTTACGTGGGGGGAGCGGAGATCGAAAATCCTTCCCCCCCCCCTAAAAAGATTTACGTAATTTAAGGGATAGAGCCAGGTAATCTTAGCTCAGTAGAAAGACACGTTACTGACTTGAGCTAAGGGTGTCGGACACCATCAATAAGAAATTTTCGGATATCCCGGACGGGGACTCAGCGGCTGAGCACAAAGAAACATCTGTACATAGACAACTTGGTTGTATATATGTGTATATATATATATATTAATTGTTCATTTCTCTCTTGTTTTGGTTCACTCTAACCCACGTCTCTTACAAAATCAATAGATACACGTTTGGTTCCAGGTATAGTCCAGCACCTTACTCAGTCGGCAAAGCATCTTTCTGCCTATATAGGGGCTCCGGGATCGATTCCTGGCATGGCGGAAATGTTTATCATTGGTGACGTTAATGTTTCTTATTTCACAGTATTTAATTAATGACCGAAAGACCATGGTCTAAGTCTATTCTAGAATTAAGTTAGTTTGCAAGTCGTGTGCTGATGTAATCAGTCTGGTTGCTTTTAGCACCACGTCTTATTACCGGTTGAGGTTTATGCGTATATGATAACTACTCTAATGGGGTAGAGATGAGGAAGGAAGCATTTTAGAGATAATCTTACCCGTATTTGCCTGGGAGGAGAGTGGGAAACTATTTAGGGAAAACCACCTTCAGTAGTCCCGACCGGGATTCTAACCCCGATCTCCTCATCATCAGGCTGTTCTTAAAGTACACTTTATATACCACGAAAATATAAGAATTAATCTACGGCCATAACCGCTTCGGTGGTCAAGTGATCTGGGACGTTATTCTCCACAGTAGACTGGACTGCCGATGACGGGGAGATTGGGATTCGAATCCCGGGCGGTCGTAATGAGGTTTTTTGTTTTGTTTACTATGTGGTTGTCCACTCTTACTCCACACAAATACATTTCCTCTAAATTCAAACTTCCTTAACATATTAGCGTAATTAGTACACATGTGTATAACCCCGAATGGGTAGTAGTACGCGGTGCTAAAAGAAATAAATAACTTACACCAAAGTCCGTCAATCCGGCCTGGTTCCAATTAGTGCGCTCGTTTGTGTAAACGAGTCTTAATTGGGAAGTCGTAAACACTTTTTAGAAATAAATCAATATGACAAATCCTTTAAATCGTAGGCAAACAAGAAATGATAATTGTAACCTTTTACTAACACCAGCTGTGATGGGTTGAGACCAGGATACGTTACACGTGAAATGTAATCAAACCTCTCGTGTGGGGATACAGGGTGTTCCCTAAAACATTACTAGTGGTTTCCTTATAGCTGGTACGTTCTGAATGTCCTTGGATCAAGATCATTTTAGTTACTAGACCAAATAGAGGTCAGTGTGTTCAGGGTGGCTACAAATAGTTTTATCATAAAATTCCCTAACTTCCATAGGTTTTCCAAACAACATTTAGGAACAAGGAATACTATTACAGAAAAATTGAAAAAAAGATACACATATTCGTCGACCAAAGAGCATAATAATCAATTTCAGTTTCAAAGAACTGAACTAAAATGTATAATATATATTTGCTTATAGCTAAGAAACAATTGGTTCTATAGAAGTATATTTTGAATAAAATTTTTTGTCTTTAATAGTACAGTACTACAACTTTACAATAATAAGTTATTTCGTATTTCAAATATTTGCGGAGAAATTATCAAAATCGGTAAATTTTCTCATGTAAAGTACTCTCAAAGTAATTTTCATGAGTAAATGAGAGTTTCCATTTTATTTATAATGTTAAACAGTGTCTAGATATAAAATTTAATCAACATCGCTAGAGCTAGTTTCGATAAAATCGATTTTTTCTCTTTTTGCTCCTCAGCAAACTGCCCTTACATACTGGGTTATATCTAATTCCAAAAACCCATCTGAGGGTCCTTATAAAAACCCTAAATACCAAGCTTTAGCCCAATTGGTAAAATAGTTTCGGCTCTAGCCCGAGGTAAAAACAGATGCATGGACGGACAGACAGAAGGCATTGCGAAAACAACTTTTTTTTTGTTTCAAGGAGTCGATATTTATCAAAATCTCGAGTTCGATATTTTGTTTACGTTTAAAATACCTTCTCCCCGAGATGTCATAGGGGTTGGGAGAGATCAATACATCATAACCCACCTTTGGCTACGTACCTGTCTCTGTACCCCCCTCTGTACCCCCGTTCTCCCCTACTCTGCGACTCGTATTAATGTATATTTCGAGCCACCCGGTATGTAAGTCATGTCACTAATATGGACGAGGTATGTCCGCGTGATGGATATAGCAGAGGTAATGAGCCTGTATCAGAGGTCGTTCATTATCTCAGATCACGTCATTTCTGTCGAGTATCAGTTTGACTCGGGATGGATCACTGAGCAATATGGGACCGGGTGAAGGAGGAAGAGGGGTCCCCCTAATCCGAGGGGCAACTCAAAATTGTTTCCCATCAATGTAATTGCTTTGCTTGGCTCACCATCGACCAAGTTTGCAATTTTTTTTTTTGTATAGAACTCAAGAAAGCTTTTGCCATTTTACTAATCTTATTGGCTAATTTATCAGTTGTCAGTATTGGGTTTTATAACATTGTGGGAATTTATTAAGGTAAATGTTGCGAGGAAGAGTGGTCCACAGGTCACTTCATCTGTTGTCTCTTGTAAATATTAATCTTTTTTGGCTGACATGATATCATAATACAAATTTAAATAAAAGTTATTTTATTCAGTTAATAGAGTTAGTATGTATTAGACTATGTATATGCACACCTAATTCCTATACAACTTGTTGTACACGTATGCTTGCACAGCTTTGCTCTCCCGGCGTTGTACGCCGAAATTCGAACACAGTTTAGTGGTATTAGCATAGTTTGACGAATGTAAGTGTATTGAGATTTTGTATTACTTTTTCGTCAAACAAGCTATATGTGCAGTCTGGGCGTTGAGTTTCCAAGCACCTGTATATATTATGATACTCCGGAACAAAACAAACAGGTGACCTGGTGGTCTAGGGGTAAGGTGTCGGACCTCTGTGTTGAGGGTTCGGGGTTCAATCCTTGGTCTCAGCACAAATTTATCCGATTGCCAAACCCTTCCTTCACCTCTGACAAGATGTGTATTAATCACAACTTGTGAACGTGTGGAATGCCAGGCCTTCACCGTGGTTCGGATTCTACGTTAAACTGTATGTCCTCCATTTCCTCTCACAATCACCCTAGCATTACACATTAGCGTAAGTGCGTATAGCCCGAACGGGCAGTAATACGCGGTGCTAATAATAATAATTAATAAAACAAACAAACGTATCAAAACATCCCATCTTGTGAAATATTGATTTTTCTTCAAGTAGGGGCTCGTAGACAAGTGATAAGTTGCTGAGGAATTCTCATTTTGGAAAATCCTGAAATTTTTAAATTCCTTTCTTAGTTCCCCCTCTCCTCCCCTCTTCCTCAACCAGGAAGGCACGGGCCTCTACAAACGCATCAGCGTTTCTACAAAATTATTCAATTAAAAAGATATTTTGCCTCAATAGATTTGAGTCGTTGTAAAAATTGTAAAAATATTAATAACTTATTACATCAATTTAAATTTATTTATAACAAAATATTAATTACATAGTAATGGTATGGTATTGCGGCAGAAAATATTTCAGACTGTGATTTTGAAAACATAAACACCCCTAGATCGCAGCGAATCTAGTGGCTACATATGGAATTATAAATCTAGTTTTTTGTGATGGCAATATTTCCTTAATTTTTTAAAATAGTTTTTATTACCTCGTTTTACTACCTGTTCAGGTTATACGCCTATGTACTAATTACGCTAATGAGTTAGGTATGATGAAGGTTGAATTTACGTGGAGTTAGAGGGAAAAACCATTTAGGAAAAACCACCCTCAGTACACCCGACCGGAAATCGAACACCCGATCTTCCTGTAATTGGCAATATAGTCTATTGCGATAGTGACGCCTTAGACCATGCATCCACAGAATCAGGTATTTCCATAATACTATCTTTAACATTGAGTTTTTAACTGTTAATTCTATACAGAAAACAAAAATTAAAAAGTTTAAACGTTGTAAAGAAAAATATTGGCTTAGTGTTGGGGCTTTGAAAAACAATTTTTACGTCCCCAGGACGTCCACAGATATAAATAAATCCAGCCCTGCCCTCTAACCCAGCTCAAAAACTCGGCTAAAACGCTTAATGTGTGATGGAAGGGAATGCAAGAAAAAGCCAATGTGGTTTTTTTCCCATTTTTTATGGCAAAGCATTTTTTTAGCTGAAATAAATCAAATAATTGCTCCAGTACAAATATAGAATTTAATTTTCTTCACACGGTGATATAAACAGTTGTTGAATATCTGTCAAGACTGTACTGGAATTTAATGACAACTTTTCGTCTACATTTAAAAAGTTTCTCATCTAATGCCACTTTGTTCATTATGGATATTCAACAACTGTTGATATCATCGTGTGAAGAAAATTAAACTCTATGGTTGTAGTGGAGCAATATTTTATTTATTTTATCCAAAGAAATGTTTTGCCATAAAAACTGCAAAAACACTTACCTAATTTCGCGTCCCCATCAATCCCACTTTAATCCATCGCGTGAAGGCACTCAAGATATTTACACACCAAACATTAAAACTAACTTTGGCAGCTTTGGCTTTGGCTCATTTCTCTTGTTATGTTGTTTAAAGTTGTATATGAACAGTAGTTGACACCACAATCTTTTTTTTTTAAGTCCGATCCTGTTCTATTGATAAGAAACACATTCATTGAGGCAATATCAATCAATTACCAACTAATCAAATGACAGCTTCCTATCATCGACAACAGAAACGTTGCAGGTGTCACTATCACGTGATGGTCTTATTTTTCGTAACAGAGCTTCTTTTATTTTGTTTTTACTCACAGAGTCCGACACCTTAGCTCTGAGCTAAGGGTCTCGGGGTCGATTCATGGCATGGCCGAAAAATGTATCATTGGTTGGGTTTTCCCTTATCACAGTGGTGCATTTTCGGTCGAGGGACTGGATGTTGTGTCTATTCTAGATTTAAGTTAGATTGTAAGTCGTGTGTTGATCAGTCGGTTCAGAAAGTGCACGTTAATTACCTCAAATATATGAAAATTAATTCTTAATTACCACGTCCTACAACCTTTTTTTCCCCGGGCTGTATGCGTTATAAATTACGGTAGTAGGATAAAGATTACTAAGGTAGAATTTCAGATGAAATTTACCCGCATTTCCTCGGAGAAAGATTGGGAAACGATTCTAAATAAACTAGCAACGCTCTACCGGGATTCAACCCCCTAACAGCAACCTCCCAACATAAGTATCAGTCACCGACGAACCAGACCAGATAAGCCTGACGTATGGTCCACGTAATCACCGATACGGGGTTTTGAGGTTCAATCCGGGACTAAAACACGATTCGGGATATTCTATCTCAGTACACACTTACACTCATTGGTATCTACATGGTCTAAGGCGTCAGGCTAGTAATATATTGAATTGAAAGTCATAGGGAGATCAAGGTTAAAATCTCAGCCGGGGGATATACACGTAGGATATATCACTGTAGTTTATTCATTCTCTCTACATACTAATGCGGTTGTATTTCCTCTAAATTTATCTCTTAATCTCTTATCTTAAGTAGTTGATAACTTTGGGGTTTAACTTACCAACAGAAATACACATTTATAATCGTTTTTCGTCTATTCCCTCTTCAAGCTGATATGGATTCACTTCCTCTAAATCTACCCTCATCATCCCGATCTCATAAATTAAGCCATTAGCTAACCCATGTGTTAAAACGTATATTTTTAGATAATAGTGTTTTTGTCAGTTCGGGCTGTACGCATATATAGCCTACTAATTACGCTGTTAGGGATGAGAAAGGTTGAATTTTGGAGATCTCAAGTGAAGTGCAAGCTTATAGAATGTCACGTGACTTCAACCTCCTCCCCCTCCAATCCCTTATAGATCGGTATGTTCTGTACAGCCCCTCTCAATATCTTCAGGCATTGTCCCGAGGAACACGAGCCATCCCGTGCGCGTGTCGGCCATGTCGTGAATCATTGCAAATGTCGAAATGTTTGAATTAGCGCACCCGGGAGGACCATAGAGATAGAACAGAACTGGAGTAGCACTCCCCCTCTATTACCTTCCCCTAGAACTGTTACATGGAGAAAATCGAAGATCGGGGACCAATCAGGATTCCAGAAGAGAGATAGATGATATCGCTTCAGTTCACCAAGTACAACAAAACTTTTCCATCGGAATCAGATTCAAAATAATGTTCGTGTGACGTCTTCCCAGTCCATTGTTGACCGAAGAATTTCAAGTCTTTCATTTCCATTGTTGAAACTATAGAGCTATTGCAACACAGTTTAGAGAGCTTCCCTCATGTTGTGGGCAAGGTCGCTAAGTAAGCTTAGATTTTTTTTCGACTTTTTACTGTTTTTATTGAGAAACAATTTGAACTTTCTTGATAAACAAACTTATGTTCTAAAACAAACATTGTTGAGGACCTTCCTTCAACATTTCCTTTGTTATTAAAACAACTTTAACGTATTTATTGAGGACTAATTACTAACAAATCATTACCACTTGCCTAAATACTGTAGTATTTTTTATACAACAATGAAAATATTAAATATTTATTTTAAAACCAAATTTTGTCGGTCAAGAGAAAAGGTGTTTCTTAACAACAACAAAAGTTAAAAAAAAAGTTCTTAAACACCTTACCCCGTCTGGAGACTTTGTGGGTTTAAGTCCCGGTTAGGTTGAAGTTTATTTAATATTAACTCAGTGCGAAAGTGTATTTGGGGGGGGGGGG
>CABFWB010000370.1:28475-48177 GCA_902151455.1 Timema bartmani | reverse complement strand
CACCGAGCTCGACTAAATATTGCTAAATTAGAGTAAACCTTGTTTATAGTGTATTTACCGTGAACTTTCTAAACACAAGTGATTTTATATTACAAACCGGCATCGGTGGCCGTAAGGTCTAATGAGGCACTCTCACAATATACCTGATTGCTGGTTACGGAGAGGTCAGGGTGCGACTCTCGGCTGGGTGTACTATAGAAGGTTTTTCCTAGATGATTTCCCACTCTCCCTCCAAGCATATGGGGGTAGGTTCCCACCTTCCTCATCCTTACTCCCATTGGTGAAAAAATGAAGATGATTTGGAGGGGTAGTAATTTTAAACATAAATTGGGTAGAAATACTCATCGCGTAGTCTATACAAAAAGAAAATATCTTCATCAATACCTCCACCCGGAATCGAGAGAGAGACCCATAGACTTTTGGTTGAAAACTCTAGCCACTACAACACACTGAACCAGAACGGTTGTAAACAGTTTCACATAACAGGGCAGGAATTAAGAGGGTAGTTAAGGGTCCATCTCACCCCCCAAATAACACCCAACTTAAGTAGGTAATACACCCGCCTCGGTGACCACATGGTCTTAAGGCGTCACTCCTGCCATAGAATAGAGACTGCCGATGACGATGTTGGGGAGATCGGGCTTCGAATCCCGGTCGGGTGTATTGAGGGTGGATTTTCCTGAATGGTTTTCCACTGTCCCTCCGTGTAAATTCGGCTACAGTTACTCTAAATTCAACCTTACTCATCTCTAACATATTGGCGTATTTAGTACATAGGTGTAGGCTATTACTCGAACCGGCGAAAAGAAAATAGGTAACAGCTCGAACCAGACGTCGCATTGTGGTGAAGTTTTCTGTACATTTACATCAACAATATTGCACGTGGATCATTACTGACTAAACATTATTGGATATAAAGAGTTAATAGAAGTTTCTAATACTGAATGTTGTTGAAATATTAAGTTATATTTGTATAAAAGATGCATTGATAAGGCCGTTTTTGACCATATTAGAATGGCTTCACAGATAAACACTGTGCACAAATCTTTATTCTGACATAATAGAGACTATGGGCCAGTTTCATAGTCAGATTTAGTACGCCTCAAGTGCGGCGCTATACTAAATACAAGACGTCACCTACCTGAAATTGAATGGAATGGGCCAGTTTCATATGCGACAATGGCCCATTCCATTCTGGTCTAGGTAGTTGTCGTCCTGTATTTAGTATCGACTCGCACTTTAGGCGTACTAAATCTGACTATGAAACTGGCCCATACTGTAGTTATTAACAAGAAACTTTGTCGCTTTATCCCCCATCGTCAACGCGGAAAATTTCGAGTAGTCATTCAAATACGAATGCACTGCACACATTTCTGGCATATCTTGGGTGTTTTCTTTTCCCTTTTACTCCCAAACCTCGCGCGAGCCGAGAACTGAGTTGGGTTTGCTATGATGAACTCTCTTAATTTTTTTATTGGAGAAATTATTACAAAAATGTGGGTGCATGCAATAATAGTAGATAAATCTTCCCTCGTTCCATCCAGTAGGAATCGAAATTCCCGCTCCCAAGACAGATTAATCCACACCAACCTTGCGTGGCTTATAATCCTTTTGCTTGTTTCAAACTTTTTGACGCGGGTATTATGGAAGAGGGGAATAGCCTATTTACGAAGTGGTGTTGTTTTTTAGCACCGCGAAGTGTACCCACATTTGCGTGGAGGTAGAGTGTAAAACTATTTTGGAAAAAACTCACTACACCCGACAGAAATTTGAACGTCAGTCTCCGCATCATCAGCGATTTATTTAACTGCGAGAGTAGCGCGTTAGACCACGCAGTCGCCGGGGCGGATTCAAATTGGTGTTACGCATCCCCTAAGAATTATTTCAGAAGAGACTTGAACAGTGCATTGAGTAAACTGGAGGGTACACAAAATGCATAGTTTTCAAAAAAGCCCAATTTCTTGAAAATAATTAAAATTGGATTATAAGATTGAACTATTTAATCTTTAAATTAGATAACTTCCCTTGTCCAGCCTTGTCTGTGTGTTTTAATCTTCACGTGGATTCAGAATACGACTGTACTAACTATTTGTCGCAGTAATTGGCTCTACTGCTTGCCCCCCCCCCCCCCTTTCCCTCCNCTCTTTTTTCTCTTTTTTTTTTCTACCCCCTTCAGACCCTCCATAGATCCCCCGAAACACAAATCCTTTGTAAGCCCATCTGGAAACCGCACAAAGAAGGCCGGCTTACAGGACTTGTCTTCTAGAATTAATGTCGAGCCTCCCCCGTTCTTATCCGTGGGCCCCATTTTACCCTCCTTCCCTGCGTCAAATTGAGACTTAAAGCGCACATTTTGCCGACGGCTAAGAACGAAACGAGTCTTGGTAAGGGAATAAAAAAAGACTTGATGCGATGCTTTTTATTGTAAGTTTAGGTATTATTGGCGATAAGTTTAAGCTTTATTTACTTTTAAAGATAGAATACATTTATCTTTTTAAATATGAAATTGGTTTCAAAAGTAGATAATTAAAATACCAAAAGTTTTTTTAAGGTTTTTTTATCTCCCATAAATATATTTTTAGGCATCTACATCTAAATAATTTCGTCAATAGCACTGAGATGCGTTGCAGTCGTCCAGAAATCTCGCGTTCTAAGAAGTAGTTCGCTATTTTAAGATATTATGGTTCACACCAAATTGAAGTTGAGAGTTCTACTGATGAGATTAAAAACCTTGAAATTAGGTTTCACGCTCAAACATATTATTAAAAAGGTGAAATTAGCTTATTTTCAATGACGATCACACAAGATGTCACAATTGTGAGATCAAAATAAATTATCACCAACATAGATTTAGCCTTACTTAAACAAATAATAATCTTTTATCAGGGTTGCAACATAATATGTTAAGATAGTTGAGGATTATCTTAGTGGCCTTAAAGCTTCAGAACCGGAATTCCCATGATTAAATAGCGTAAGGAAATTTTCCTTCAATTGGATGGTGCCTTTAATTGTGTGATACAACTGGCGGTCCGCACTCAGTACTAAAAATGTGGGCCTCACAGTATCCTTGGCAGATGTGAAATGTCTAATGATTCAAATGTCATCCCCCCCCCCTACCCTCTGTGTGTGTGGGCCTATCAGTGTCAGAATGAGCTGTGACCGAGGTTGGGGGAGATGACTGAATATCTAACTATGTGGGTTCGTAATTGATGTTCGGCTTTTGTTTTATGGTTTTTATTGTACTACTATGCACTACTACAAAGTGTGATGTTGATAGAAAGTACTAAAAGATATTAAAGAATTTAAAATACTGTTTAGAAACTTTTGGCTGGACGAAGTATTGAAAGGAATGCTTAACCATTGACACTCTAGGTGGCCCGATGCGGACATGCACCCCGGTACCTTGCGACTAGAACGTTAGCCCTCCAGCTCTCGTACTCGGCGATCCGGCGTCCAAACCCGCGTAGCTCCCAAAATGAGAAGCGTGACCCTCCTAGACTCGATGGTTAATTGTCAGCCCTGTTAGCTCGAAATCTTGTACTATTTATAATACAACTTGGCCTGATTGCCGAAAGGAATGCTGACACCCTGTTTATGTTGTCAGTGCACATGTTCTATTGTTTACTAACTAATCAAAACACTTTGCAATACTCGTTTTGTCACTTAAAATCCACAACACAACAGATGTTAAAAAAAACACAATCCTCATTTTATGCCGTGTCGATTACAATAATATAAATGTTTATTTAAAAAAAGTTATGATTGCATGTTATTTTACATTTATTTGATTAGTAAAAGAATTGATAAATATATAAGTTGTTTTGTGAAAGTATGTGTGTCCGTGCATATTTCATAATACTTTTTAGGAGATTAATAAAACTAATTTTGGCAGTAATACTCGAAAGATTCAACCAAACAAAAATACAAGTTATTATAAGTATTGTAAACATAATTGTTTATTAAGTGTTGTTTGTAGGCCTATATTAAGTTTATGGGATTAATAAATATATCTCCAGCTCACGGTGCAAACTGATTACTAGATTTGGCCTTTGGAATGAAAAACGTTGGACACACCTGGTCTAAGCATAGTGAACAAAAAAATACAAAATTATATAATTTATTGACGTCTCACTCAAAACTTAGCCTTCGGGCAACTTGATCGTCACAAACTCCCTTATAAATAATCCGAACCGTCCTTTTTATTTGAGCGAACAAGCAGGCAGGAGAGTGATCCAATTTGCGCTGTCGGGGAAATGAAGCATCCGTAATACCACGACTAGGAGAACAGGAGCAATGGAGAGGTAGTAGTGACAGGGGGAGACGCGAAGAGGGGATGTCGGGGGTGGTGAGGTGTGGGTGGAGGATGATAGAGAGGGGCCGCTAACTAGAAGAACAAAGCTCGTAACACGATTGGAACATCCTGTAAATACTTCTCACAACGGCGACAAATCGTATTTTCTCCTGTGTTTTCCGACCCCTCTCCTTTCATCATCGCCATCATCATTGTCGTCATTCCCTCACTTGCCGACAACTTAGTTCTAGAAACGTCGGCAAACCCATCTTCCCCCAACCCCAGCCCTCACACTCCATAGTATGACATAATACGCGCCATTTTGTACACATCATGACGTCATTCGGCGTTAAAAGGATAAGGAAGAAAACCGGGAAAGAGGGAGACGTAATTTTCAGCCTTTACTGTTGAATAAGAGTCATCTTATTTTTTACAAGCTTGGATAAAGGTATATACGATTAATTTAAAGTTAAAAATCAAATCCATTCTATTGGTAGAAAATTGTAGTATGATGGAGGGATTAAGAGGGGAGTATATCGCAATATAATATTTGATTTATCCTTTCCTTCAAGCTTTCTTGTTGGTTGAGAAAGGAGTGACAGAGAGAGAAAAAAAGAAGTCTAGTGACCGTTAGAGAAATATTTTATTTGCTAGGATTGAAAATCACTAGCGATCCTGGAGGATAAATTTTTGTTATTAATTAAAACGATTCGTTTTATTGGCTTTGCTGGCGACTTCTTGGTTTAGACATAACTAAACGGTTTGATAGCTTTGACAAACATTCAAAATGTTGAATTCCACAAGATATGTTTAAAAAAATTAGATTTCATTGTTACGTGTGGATGGAACATCAAGTGCAGTGTGGACACCAGTGGCGCACCCAGAAATGTATTCTTGGAGGGAGAATGGAGGGGCAAAATTCAAGGTTTTATCCAGAATTAAACTTCGGAGGAGAGTGAAGGATTAGAGGGGGGCTAGCAAAATAAAGTGTTTTTTTTAAAGATGTTTGCCCTTCAACTCAAAGAGGATTCCGAGGACCCTCTCCAGTAAAAAGTATGCACCTAGTGCTTGGCAAATTTTTTAAAACTAAATGTTCTCTATAAGCTGTATGGAGTAGTCTTTACTTGGCGAATTGTTGAAATTAGGTGCCTATTAGACTAAAAAATATAGATTAAATTAATTGAGAATATCTTCAGTGGTCGATTTTATAGTTCAACTTTATTAATTTTAAGTTTTAATTAATATAATTTTGTTTTTGGGGAGGGAAACTGTCCCATTTGCCTCCGATCCTCCCTTCCTCCCTTGGTGAGCCACTGGTGGATCACCCCTTATATCCTGAGGTTCTAGACATATATAGACCTAACATCACCAAGTGTAGTAGCAAACACTCCTTGTATCTTGAGGCTCCAGTGAGTGGTCTAAACATACAGATATAAACCTAACATCATCAAGTGTAGTAGTGGACACACCTTGTATCTGGTAGGCTCCAGTGAGTGTTCCAGACAACCAAATATAGACCTAACATCACCAAGTGTAGTAACGGACACCCCTTATATCTGGAAGGCCGCGTGTCTCAATGCTAGCTGGCAATCAACTAATTTGATTTCCACCCCGTGCACCCCACAATTACTCTCCCTGGAGAGGAGGGTTGAGGGAAGAGGAGAGCGGACATTACATCCCTTACCGAGGATAGTAGTGAAGGACGCATCGCGATACAAGCTCGAAACAGGGAGCTCTAAGGCAAAGGGGGGCGACCATTAGCCTACACACATGCTTTGGGAAATACTTTAGATACAACATGATTACGTTTCCTGCCATATTATCACGGTCCATCATTAAAATAATTTGTTTAATTTTTATTTGGATTATTTAACGTCTGCTCTATGGACAACCTACATATTATAATACCATTTTATTATATTGTTATTATTGTTATTTGAAAGGAATTAATAATATCTATTAAAAGCTACAGTTGCAAATCACATGACCTGACGTACTAATACGTTATAGTAGATATAGTATTTTTTCTAGCGCTCAGATAGGCCTGTGGCTCTTTCTATGAGAATTGTACTGCATACACCTATTATTATTATTATTATTATTATTATTATTATTATTAGGTGTTCTGTCTTGTGACAGGTCCATTCATTTTGTCAGTGAACTTAGACCGCCAATGCGCCCTGTCCTCTGCTTCTTCCTTCAGCTCCCAGAATTTTCTTCTTTCCTTAAGTCATCCAATATTTGAATCCTCCTCCTTCCTAAGCTCCTCTTTCCCTCACCCTTTCCTTCTATGACGTCGTGCAGAAGACAGTTCCTCCTAAGGTTGTGTCCAATCCAGTTTGCTTTGTACCGAAGAATCACATACAAAATGGTTCTCTTCTTACCCACTCTTCATTGGATTTCGACATTCGTGACCCTGTCTGTCCGCCTGATCTTCTCAAGTTTTCTACAGCACCGCACACTTCAAAGCTCTCCAATTATTTATTTTCCATATGTCTAAAAGAGTCCAAGTTTCTGATTTAAAAGTATTCATATTGTATAGTTATACAAATCTATTTCCATAATTTAATTTAAAATAGATTTTGAAGAAATGGGAAGAAAAAGTGTGCTGGCATACTTAATTAATTTTTATTTTCAATACAATGCCATTATTTGCAATGTGTTTCAAGACCAACAAACAAAGACCATTTAATAATGCGTATCATTCTGTCGATTATTAATATATTTCAAAGGTACGTAGTATATAAATACCCCAATAATATCAGATTTATTACGGAATATTTTATTTTAATGTGTTTGTTTATAAAGTATAGTAATAACTAATAACATGTTACACTCATCGATATCAAGATTATCGTGTTTGAAGCTACTTCAGATTCTAACACANCATTAATTATGCTAATGGAGTAGTAACTAGGAAGGTAACATTAATTATGCTAATGGAGTAGTAACTAGGAAGGTAACATTAATTATGCTAATGGAGTAGTAACTAGGAAGGTAACATTAATTATGCTAATGGAGTAGTAACTAGGAAGGTAACATTAATTATGCTAATGGAGTAGTAACTAGGAAGGTAACATTAATTATGCTAATGGAGTAGTAACTAGGAAGGTAACATTAATTATGCTAATGGAGTAGTAACTAGGAAGGTAACATTAATTATGCTAATGGAGTAGTAACTAGGAAGGTAACATTAATTATGCTAATGGAGTAGTAACTAGGAAGGTAACATTAATTATGCTAATGGAGTAGTAACTAGGAAGGTAACATTAATTATGCTAATGGAGTAGTAACTAGGAAGGTAACATTAATTATGCTAATGGAGTAGTAACTAGGAAGGTAACATTAATTATGCTAATGGAGTAGTAACTAGGAAGGTAGAATTTTAGGAAATTTTTCCGCACTTACCTGAAGGGAGAGAGGGAAGAAATTTAGACAAAAACGTTACCAGCTCTTAATTATTGAGGAAGAGGGGGAGGGGCAGGGCAACACAGAACAAACCCATTTTCACTTTAAATTTTAAAAAAATCTATCACTAATGATATTTAAGGAAACTAGTTTTAAAAAGTTATAATAAAAAAAGTTACCTCAATTATTTATGCATTTCTACAAATGTGAATTCTCAATATATTTTTTGAACAAGACATTTCCCTTGTTTCTTTTACTTTACCAAGAGTGCCAGATTTCTGGGGGGACGTGTTCCCCCAATCACCCCTCTAATGGTGCCCGTGCTTTTAGGAGAAAAACTTCCTCATTGTACCCAGGTGTGGTGCTGCCAATAATCTCGCTCATTGAAATTCCCGTGTACTCATATAATCAGTCGGTTCAGAAAGTGTACGTTAAATACCTTCCATAATGAAAAATTAAGAAAAGCTACTCAAAATGAGCTTAGAGACATTTATAACAGAAATTATGTTTGTACTGTACAGTACATATTTACCAAATGGAAGTACCGATTGGGGATATGCGTTATAATGGGAGTGATATGAAAGGCAAATAAAATGGCTTACAAAAGATAGTCATGGACATAAACCAACGCAGGGTTGGATCTAAATGGTCAATAAATGGGCGAAAAAATTGGAATTCAACCGAAATAAGCACATCAACAGCAGATAAACGGAAAAGGCAGCATGAAAAGAACCAGGCGAACGGACAGGCATTTTTACTATAGCAGGAAAAATCAGATTCAGGTATTGGAAATATTGTTAAAGGCAACTGGGAGTAACATCTTTGCGTGTAATCAAACCATGGCTGAGGGCAACTATGGTGGAAAGCAGACTTGTTGAAGGGTTGGCCAAAACTAGCAGATACAAAGTGGTCATGTAAATAACAATTTATAGACTAAATTTAAGAAACACTATAAAAAATGTATTATAAATAATTATATATTTTAATTTTATTTCCAATTATTTCCAGGAGCTTAGGTTGAACTTAAAACGCCACTTTTGAGTCTCCCCAGATCCGCCCTCTCAACCCACGTGCCTATTTTATGCTCTGAATTGCACTCTTTAAACTTGGTGTTCAATGACGCTGCTAAGTGTTGTCTGGAAGCAACTATTTTCTTTAGTTTGGTTCAACAGATCTATAATTATCTATCTGCATCAACTCAGCGTCGGCAAACCCATATTAGCCCTGTATCAGACTTAGGAATCTCAGCCAAGCTATTGAGCAAAACAAGATACGAGTGTTGGATCAACTCTTTGAAACAACTGAAATATTATCTTGGTAGTCGAATGCCTTAAGATCGTACATCATAACAGGCCCAATTCAACTCCCGGCTCGTGCGAGGTATGGCAGTTAAAGGGAACCGAAAAGACCAAATGAACTACACACATTTCTGGCATATGTGTGCAGTGTATTTGGAGTTTGAAAAAATTCATGTATGCATATTGTAAACAAATATATTGATGCAAAATATATTTGTTGTGAAGTTATAACAATATCCCAAAGACTTCCAAAATCTATGCCATCACGCAGGACTATTAATAAATAGTAGGCCTACTCTTGAGAAAAGGAGTGAATATTGCCATCGATAAAATTATATTAAAGCTGTGTTTTTTAAATATTGATTAGTGAGATTCGATTAGTATTGAATCATTGAAAACTAAAACAAACCCTCTCAACCCTGCCCTCCAACACTCCCCAACATTATTATCCTTAATTTTAGTTTGAGGGTGTAGTGTCCCCCACCCTAGCATACATTTGTGGATACGCCTCGGTGCGGACCAATACAAAATGATAACTACATCAGCTTCGTCTTCCTCTGTGAATCTGTCTTGAGACAGGTATCAACTGAGCGTCTTCTTTCGTCTTTTTGTAGCTTCTTCCTTTTTTGATGTATTCTGTTAGCATTCCAAACCTTCTTCTTCCTCTTTTCTTCTCTATCTTCCTTTCCGTGATCCTTTTCATTAAACAATCCCTACGTGGCGTGTGGCCTAACCAAGTCATCTTTATCTTCGGTATCATCCTTATCAGGTTCCTTTCCTCTCCTAACCTTCTCAACACTTCCTCATTCCTCACCCTGTCAATCCATTTCACTCTCTCCACAACAACATTTCAAAACCTTCCTAAAATACCTTTCTTCCATCTTTCTAAATGTCCACGTCTCAGATCCACACGTCACCACACTCCACACTAAACATTTTGAAAACCTCTTTTTTAACTCAATCGGGATTCTTTCCACTGTCAGTAATCCCCTCACCCTTCCATATGCTCTCTTCCTCATGTCTATCCTGCATATACATATCCCTTGCTAAAATGTTATCCAAAAACGTGTCAACAAAATAAAATAATCATTGTTGAATGGTCCTGTGGACCCGTCTTGTACCAAAACCATTCTACAATTTGTAAAACAAACAGTTGGTGAAATATGGAAATATTGCGCTCTAATATTTCATTCATCGCATTGAGATCTTGTCATCAGTGCTGGAACCCGGCAATCTGCATGAATTACCTCCCCTATTTCCCCTTCGACACTCGTGGCTCAGTGCGCATGCGTGGATCAAGCTACTGCAGTCGATCAAAACGCTCACAAGAACGTTTCATTGTTGTCAACTATGGGACATCTTGTTGGAACTTGAGATAAACGAAACGTGCAGCGTAGAAGGAAGGGAAGACTTTATGAATATTTAGTGAGCTTAAAAACTGGTTATATGATTACTATGGATGCCAAACAAAATTAAGAATGTAACATTATCCTAAAAACCTTTTTATTTAAGTTAATTATAAAGAGAAATAGATTCATACACTTGTAGCCTAACATTTAAATCTTCATATATGTGCAGTACATTGTGAGAGAGTTAAATTTAAGGTCACTCGACAGCAAGAATTAATAAGATTTTTTTAGTTCATAACATTTTGGCAGGGAATTTAACATCTTGTGTGGGTGAAGGTGGGTTATCTTGGAAAAGACAGCAAGTAGCAATGTCTCGGTCCATTCCAGCAACACGGACCAGGTAAGGAAGCCGGCGTCCATTTTACCTGGGTGTGTCATTAATTGGGATTATCTGACCCTCTACCTCTGCCTAGCATATTATGTTCTGAAAGTCGGTGCTGTTTTTGTTTCTACATTAGGTACAGTCAAAACAAGAAATTTAATTAAATATACATTTCAAATTAATATTTTCAATGAACAATTCGGACATTGTAATAAAATTAGCGAGTAGGCCTAAAGTTAAAAAAAAAAATAACGACAATGTATACTACCAAAGGAGATAAAGTCAACTTATCTTGGTATAAAGGGAACAGTATTTATATATAACTAAAAATGATGTAATTTTACCACTTTAAAACTGCTTATGAGTTACATTAAAATTATTTTTACTAAACAGATTATACATATTTTATTGTGTACACCTCATATTAATCTCTACTTAAACATTAATTACTTTACCTTAACAATGGTATGTAAAAAACATAAAATAGCAAGTTTGACCCTTTATAACTCGAACTGTAATGATTTGAAATCAATGAATCACTGTTTATAGCTTTATTTACTTGTTAAAACTGCGCAATAAAGTTTTTATTGTCCAATGAACTTAAGGAATGTCGCTACCTGTTCAGTACTAGTAATAACCGGAAACTACTTGAGTGTGGGCGTGCTTTTCACATGCACATAAATTGTATGATTTTAACGGAGCAAGGCCGGAAGTCTCCTTGTGGGGTTGGGGGGTGTCTATTTTTATTTGAATCCTCTAGATGTGTAATTTATAGTCCATTTCCATTTTTAATGTAATTTTGAGAAGTAAAGTAATAAATAATCAAGGAAGTGAACTAATTACCTGTATAAGATAAGAGATTCATCCATTTTTAATGTAATTTTGAGAAGTAAAGTAATAAAAAATCAAGGAAGTGAACTAATTACCTGTATAAGATAAGAGATTCACTCGATCAACTAATAATTTTTCTGCTATGAATCGATGCTATTTAAATTTCTAACACGGGAAAATATTGTCCTACACACTTACACCCAATATCATCGCTGGGGGAACTGCAGGTCGTTTCACATGGTCGTTTCACATGGGCATTTCCTTGTCGCGCGTATTTATTAACGTGCGTCAGGTCCAGGCCGCGTTTTGATTATTAAGTCTTTTCCCACGGACGATTTCTACCACGCGCTTTCTCTTTGTTTACCGTTGCCAAATCTCCTCAGCTATGTCGGAAAGTGGTGTGCTGGGGTAAATAAGGAGCTACTGGCAACATCGACGAGCCAGCGTTGCAAAATTTGTCTTGTGTTTAATGGGCACCCTACACGGTCAATAATATTGCTAAATAGTATTTATCAATATTATTGACAATATCCGTCAATATAAATGAGACACTAAACGATCAATTTTATTGCCAATATTCACAGCTCAGTTTTATGCACAACATTGTCGCGTAAGGAATTCCATATAAGATGGACAGAAAAACAAAAGCGTGTTTAGCTTCAATAATGTTCATAGACACGAAGCAAATGGCTAGACGATTTTCATAATTAATTTCGTAAAAGCGATAATATTTTCCAGAAGTTACTGCAATTGGTAAAGCCCCACTTGACAAGAAAAAACACAAGCATGCGGCATTGTATATCTAACGAAGAAAGGTCAGCAGTAACTCTGCGATACTTTGCTACAGGAAATAATTTCTAGGACCTACAATTTTCAGCAATAATGTCACCCATTTCAATCAGTATGGCAGTCGTCGAAACATGTGAAGTCCATAGTTCCGGAAAATATTCATATTGATCAATGAAGTTTTGGATACTCTCACATCCATTTTCAGTTTGAGATTCATTGACATGATCTCCTAGCTCATTTGATACAGGCACTTCTTCTGCGTCAGACTGGGTAGATGCTTTCTCCATCACGCGCTGTACTAAACTAAATTACTGATAGAAATATTGACGAGGGCACTTACACAATCAATATTATTGTCAATAAGCCCACCATCCTCCGATATTGACGGTCAGATTTTTAAAAAAATCCAGATTTTCGTCAATACCAACTTCAATCTATCAATATCCACCCTACACGGTCAATAGTACTGTCACTATTTTTTACTTACCAGTAAACCCGTGCGAAACTTTGGCACGTCACCCCCCCCCACACACACAAAGAAAAATATTTAGTATTTTGTCGGGTTGTTGAAATTAAATACTCGGCGAAGTGTATGCACAAAATATCAAAGAGAGCTAATAAATGTAAACGTATTTACAATTTACAATATTTGATGTCAAAATGCAATCTTCTTGAATTTTTTGTTTGTCATTTTCGATAATTGATACAAAAATATTGTTATATTTATTGACTCTTGAAAAGGCTACATAGAGTTGTCCATGAGTAAATACAGCATTTGGCAAGTACAATCCAGTTTTTTGAAGCGACTGTCCCCGAGACTTATTGATAGTCATTGCAAAGGCAACAGAAATAATATATAGGTTTTTCTTTTGACTTAAATTTTAAACAAACAATGTGTTTTAACGTAAACTGAGTATGCTATGTCAGAAGTTGGTAAAAAATCCTATCCACTGATACCTTATTCATCGCTGTAGGCTTTGTATTAGTTGGGATGTTGACAACAGAAATAATATATAGGATTGTCAATATTATTGACCGTGTAGGGTGTCCATTAGGGAAGATTGACCAGGTGAGAACAAGAGAATGACAATGTTGTTTTCAATTGAAATTATGCAGCTACCTCAGCGATGATAACCAGTATAGTTACGTACAGTAAATGCTAAATGACTATGANCTAAATTACTATGATTTAAAACTCTTGAAAAAAAAGAAAAAAAAAGAAAGAGAATAACTTTATGAATTTTGCGTTAAAAATATATCACTAAACTTGAGCTCAAAATTATTTATGACGTTTTTAATTTAGTGAAAAAAATTATGTTTAATAAACTTATTAGATCTACTGGTAGACATTTAAAAGTTGGTAAAGTTTTTGTTCAAGTCTCGACTTGATATACATATTTTGTCTCAGAATCCATCAATAGCTTCTATCTAAGCGAATTCAGTACTTTCTTACTTAACGTTTAAATTTAAACAAAATGGCAACCAAAATTAAATAATATGAATAATAACTCAAAGCTGTGCGATAGGTCTACGAGTCTACGACAACATAAAATTTATTACTGTCGTAAAAAAAATGTATGTTTATCCTCATTACAAACACACACGCAATAAGAGTTTGATTCGTGTTTTGACAATTTTCGTTTAAAATATATTAATGTAACTTAGGCCTATACATCTAAATTCAAGCTTATAAAATATTTGAGTACAGTATATACAAAATTAATGTTTACCTCAATTTTATAAACTTTAAGTGAACATGTCAGATTCAATGAAACAGTAAAGTTGCCTTCAATTCGACTATTTATTGAATTTTGTTCATTAGAATAAAATAATCCTTGTTTATCAGTGGCGTATGCAGGATAGTAAAATAGGAGAGATCAAAGCTAGGCTACAATTTTTTTTTATGAATTAGTTAAAGTTGGTTTTCATAGTCTAGTAAACAGAGATAAGGAGTATATCTAGCAACATTATCGCACCGGTGGCATGCGCCCTGGTATTTTGATGATGGGTAGGTCAGGGTTCGAATCTCGGCTGGGTGTATTGAGGGTAGTTTTTTTCCCCTAGGATGAGCTGACCGTTTCTCGCGTCACCTACATCCCCACCTTAAGGAGAACCATCTTAATTTTCTGTTGCTACCCTTTCCTTTTAACAGAGATTTTATAGTTTATTTTATATTCAATTCTCGACACGAAAAACTGGCACTGCAAGTCGTGATAGATGTAGCATGCCGTAAATTAAACTTAGAACATGTTAACACATCTTCCAGAACAAATAAATAAGAAAGAGTGTTCAGAAAACACATGTTTCATGAGAGTCCGGTTGATCCAACCGAACAAACCACTTTTAAATGTTTACTATCAGTATACCGGACAAACAAGTTCATTATGATCACAATCACATCCCAGCTAAATGTGTTTATTTACCTAATGTTATTTCTTTCTAATCATATTTACCCACGTGAGTAGTTGTGGTACTTGAGTGGTGGCCTGGTTAATTGTTGTTAAAACAAACTACCACTACGAGCGCTACTGGCTTCCTAATAACCTACGTATTACTGGCTATTAGGAGGCTCGAGTGCGCCGCCTGCCATCTGCCGGCGTGATATGAAAACAGGCGAGCATTACCGGTAGCTCGCTCCGCCGACGTGCAGAAAGCGCTCAACCAACGCAAGTGTCGACAGCAGAATAAAGCTATTGTCAATATATAATCCAAGACTTTCTCTACAACACATTCAACATAATCCTGAAGAGTTTAAAAACTAAATCTCACAGTAAATATATCGCTTTATTTTCTACTTTTAAAATAACTGAATATAACGGTTTGATACTAGCTTCAGTGGCCACATGGTCTAAGGCGTCACCCATTTTGGAAAAACCATCCCCAGTACACCCAAGATTCGAACCTCGATTTCCCCGTTATCGACAGTCTAGTCTATTGCGAGGGTAGGGCGTTAGACCACGCGGCCACCGAATCGGATTTTAAGATATTGAATTTAAAATTAAAGATATGCTATTATTGATTTATAAACCATCATATTACTATATACAAATTTTGTAATATATGCTAAATGCAACGTAATAGTTTATCTGAGTAGGGTAAACCAGGGCAGGTTGGCGATGTTAAGGTGGGAGTGTAAAGTACGTGAAGAATGGCAGGTGTTTTTATAGCAAAACATTTTTAGCCAAATAAATCAAATACTTCTCCAGTACAAACATAAAGTTACATTTTCTTCACACGGTGATATCAACAGTTGTTGAATATCTGTCATGAGAATGCCGGCATTAGATGAGAAACCTTTTAAATGAAGAGAAAAAGTTGTCATTACATTCCAGGACACCCTGGACAGATATTCAACAACTGTTGAGATCACCAAATGAAGAAAATTAAACTCTTTATGCGTCTACTGGAGAAATATTTGATCTATTCTGTCCAAAAAATGTTTTGCTATAAAAACACTGCCCTTAACTCGCGTCCCCTACACTCTCAACCTTCACAATTTTATTTATTTGCGTTGTCATAAATATTATTTTAATATATGGTCTTACATTGATGGAAACACATAATATATACTTTTAAACTTATATTGAACTCGGTTAATGGTTTCAAACTGCCATTCCAACAACATTTTTTAAATAGTAAAAAATAAAAAAAATAAAAATCGGCACTGACGTCATACGTAACACAAAAAATCTCTCGTATGGATGAATATCAATGTGATTATGTATATTCATTTTTACCTTAGTTAATCTCTCACCATCCCTGCATCAATAAAAATTAAATATTGTAATAAACATTACTTAACTAGCTTGATAGAGATGCATGTATATTTTCTTTTGATTGGAAGGCTATACACCTATTAGTAACTCTATAAAATTATTATTTAAACTAAATAATCGGCACGTTTATAGTAAAATTAATAAAATCATGTAGGCCAATTTGAAAGTTTGAAAAAACAAGGAACTATTGTCAATAATAATTGAAGTGCCCCGATGCACCCTGCAACCTATCTAGGACCCTGTGATACAGGCTATATTCCCATCAGGGGGTTGAAATATCAATGTACCTTACGACCTATGTTGGACCCTGTGATACAGGCTATATTCCCGTCTGGGGTTGAAATATCAATGTACCTTACGACCTGTGTTTGACCCTGTGATACAGGCTATATTCCCTTCTGGGGGTTGAACTATCAATGTACCTTACAACCTGTGTTGGACCCTGTGATACAGGCTATATTCCCATCTGTGGTTGAAATATCAATGTAACTTACAACCTGTGTTGGACCCTGTGATACAGGCTATATTCCTGTCTGTGGAAAGTAACGGTGTGAGAGTCATATTGAGGTGTTTTAATAGCGCGCTGTGATTTGGTCGGTTATTCCCCCGAGCCCTGATACAGATGTGTCACTAACCGTTGTGTACGCTGCCTCTCTAAACTGCATCAGCCACGAGTAGCTGCGTCAACACCATTTGCCGACCGCGTCCTCCTCCTCTTGTGATCGACTCCCGACTACACCCCTGCCTGGCATGGGGGTTGTGACAATAAGACCTAGCCCGCTTCGGTGGCCGCGTGGTCTAACGCGCTATTCTCACAGTCGACTAGACCGCCGATGACGGGGAGATTGAGGTTCGAATCTCGGTCGGGTGTACTGAGGGTGGTTTTTACAAAATGGTTTTTTACTCTTGATCCACGTAAATGCGGGTACACTTTATCTAAATATAGCCTTCACTATCCCTAAAACCATTAACGTAATTAGTACATAAGGGTATAGCCTTAACAGGTTGAAAGACGCGGTGACCTGGGGGGATGGAGGGGGTGAACTATATCTCGGCTTGGTTTTCACGATGGCGTCTGTCTGTCTGTCCGTATGTCTTTATCTCGGCCTAAAGTCAAAACGGTCAAGGGGTAAGGTGTCGGACTTTTGTGCTGAAGGTTCGAGGTTCAATCCTCGGTTCCGGCACAGATTTATCTGATTGCCAAACCCTTCCTTCACCTCTGACAAGACGTGTATTAATCACAACTTGTGAATGTGTGTAATGCCAGGCCTCCATCGTGGTTTGGATCCACGTTAAACTGTAGGTCCTCCATTTCATCTCACAATCACCCTACCATTGCACATTAGCGTAAGTGCGTATAACCCGAACGGGTAGTAAGACGTGGTGCTAAAGCCAAAGCCATTTTACCAGTCGGGCTAGTAAATACTTGGTATCTAGGGTTTTAAAAATATTATCCAGTGGTAATTTTTTTTATGTATCTACCTAACTCTAAAATCAAGGGTAGTTTACTTGAGTGCCTAAGGATAAAAAATCGATTTTATCAAAATCGACACTAACCATTTTGATTGAAGTTCGTATTTATGAACAGTTTAGCATTAAAAACAAAATAGCGCAGCTAACTATTACGAAAAAAATTACTTCGAGGGTACTTTGCATAAGCAGATATCTCCAATTTTGATTATATCTTGAAAAATCATTGAGATACATAATAACTTATTGTTGAAAAGTTGTATTTTTTTTTAAATATTTTTTTTATAAAACCAATAGTTTCCTAGCTATAAACAAATATTTTTTTTATAAAACCAATAGTTTCCTAGCTATATACAAATATTTTTTTACGGGTAAATGGAGGTCTGTGAAATGGAAAGTTGATTCCTATGCTCTTTGGTAAACAGTGATAATCCTTTCATCTCAAAATGTTTCTTTAAGTGTGTAGGCCTAAATTATTTCATTTATGCTATTTAATGGAATGTGATGTTCTTTTTTCTATTATGGCTCTGTAACAATGTAGCAGGATAAGAGGATGTGTCATCAACACAATAAAATACGCAGATGATCTAAGATTGCTGGCCAAAAATATATAAGGGTAGCAGGAAATGATGGGCCGGCTGGTGGAGATAGGGAGAAGATATGGCATGAAGATCAACAGTGAGAAGTCATAAAGATGCTGATTTATAAAAAAATTAATAAGCGCTGAAAATCAAAATTAAAAACCAGGAGCTGAAAAACATATAATCTTCATGTATCTGGGAAGTCTGCTGACTAAGGATGCCTACTGCACCAAGTAAATTAGGTCGAGGATCGCCATGGCCAAGGAAACTTTCAACAAGAAGAGGTTACTGCTGACCAACAAATCGAGTTTGGAACTGAGGAAGAAATTGATGAAATTATACATTTGGAGCGTCACTCTCTATGAAGCAGAAACTTGGACTTTTAGGAAGATGGAAAAGAAATACTTGGAGAGCTTTTAAATGTGGTGCTGTAGAAGACTTGAGAAGATCAGGTGGACAAACAGGGTGACAAATGAAGAAGTCCTGAGAAGAGTGGGTGAGAAGAGAACAATTTTGGATGTGTTCTTCACTACAGAGCAAACTGGATCGGACACATCCTTAGGAGGTCTTCTGCACACCGTCATAGAAGGAAAGGTTGAGGAAAAGAGGAGTTTAGGAAGAAGGAGGATTCAAATAGGCCTACTAGATGACTTGAAGGAAAGAAGAACATTCTGGGAGCGCAAGGAAGAGGCAGAGGACAGGGTGCATTGGCGGTCTAACTTCACTGACAAAAGGAATAGACATGTCGTAAGACAAAACACCTAATAATAAAATAAATAATAAAATGTAGTTATTTCGTTTCACATTTCTTATGAGTTTTAAGTAAAAGTTTCCATTTTTAGGTTAAGGAGCGAGAAAGTTTGTACAGTACATCGTACCATTTATTTAGTCTTCCTTTATTCGTGTCTTAATATCTATTCGTAGTATCTTTCCCAATATGGAATGAGAAAGGTATACTTTATATAAAAAGTACCCACATTTTCGTGGAGGGAGATTGAAAAACAATTTATATAACAAAACACATCCGGTCAAAATTCTAACCACGATTTCCCCGTCACCGGCAAACCAGTTAAGAATTGGATTGATGTCTTTGATCCACTTTATTGTTTACCATCCTCTTTCCAAGCGAGTACTGATGCTGTTCCTTTAATGTTCATCCTCTCCGTCCTGTTCGAATAAGCTGTGGATCAGTACTGACATTAGAGCTTCCGACTAAGTACAGTCTATTTTTTATAGAAAGGGCCCTTTAGAAAATAAAAACATATTTATTTTGTCAACATTGATAACATTTTACTATATTAGCCTAATAGTGTTATTTTATAAGTATTGGTAATATATATCAAAAGTGACAGCTGAAAATAACATGACTTTATGTATGAATAAGTGAAAAAAGATCTAGTAACTTTAATAGTTGTCAAATTGTCCTATGAGAACTGGACTTAATAATAATAATAATAATAATAATAATAATAATAATAATAATAATAATAATAATAATAATAATAATAATAATAATAATAATGTACG
>CABFWB010000370.1:0-28151 GCA_902151455.1 Timema bartmani | reverse complement strand
ATCCGAACCACGGTGGAGGCCTGGCATTCCATACATTCACAAGTTGTGATTAATACACGTCTTGTCAGAGGTGAAGGAAGGGTTTGGCTATCAGATAAATCTGTGCCGGGACCGAGGATTGAACTCCGGACCCCAGCACAGAGGTCTGACACCTTACCCCTAGACCACCAGGTCACCCCTTCGTAAATAAAGGATTATGACAGCGCATAACTTACACACTAAATTAAAGGGGCAGTTCGGATTAAAATGAAAGACTACATGCAGCAACATTGTACGTATTTAACCTGTCTCAGAACAAATGTTAGGTCGTGGAGTGTTGCCAGGGTGAGCAGATAATGCTAAAACTGAACCTGTGGTACGATACCCCCTACTCAGTCCCCATTTTACCAATCATACATGACAGTACCGTGTACTTATTTTATATGAATACTGAGAACCCCTCTTGAGCTTCCGTACACCCTGAAAGCTTACCTTCCATGGTTCCACTATGGCTGAGCTTAAACGATAGGGTCATAGTGTAATCCATCGAGGTAAGACTTTTATCTTTCAGAGTAAACAAAGGTTACACACATTTGCATACATTAATTAAATTAAAACCGTTTTTAATGACATCACTAATAAACCATGCTAACATTAATTTTGTGTGTTTCGTTTTTTGCGTAAACCTTTCGAGCAGCCTACTAAACATAACAATTTGATATATTTAAAAATAATTATTTAAAAGCGTTGCAGCCCGATACTTTGTCTAAAAAAATCTAGAAGTAAAATTGATACACACGAAATCTTTCATTTGGAAATTATAATTTCATAAAACCTTTTAGTGTAGGCCTATTCACCTCATAATTTATGATTCAGAAGGGATCAAGCTTAAAAAAAACTCTATAAGAATTATGTTAAACTTGCCAAAGGTTTATGAGAATTAAACTAAATCAAAGTGCTGAATTACAAATAAAACGCTTTTGAAAACATGAAAATAGTGAGAAATTTGTCTGAAAATATTAAATAAATAAGCTATACATATTTATTCGGAAATTTGGTTGGCCTTGTCATTCTCTTCCTAAGGCAGGCCTGTCCAAACTTAAATAAAATTAAAATGTAATTTCTTGAAAGTTAAAAATATAATATATACAGTTAAATAAAGTATTTCATTTTAATTTAATATATAATACCTTCTTAAGAACATAAATAAATGGTACAACATAATCGTACAAACTTTCTCATATAAGTTAATAAATTATAGCTTGTAACACAATTTTCAAAAATATATTTTTTGTAAAATAACCTTAAAAATGTTTTTCTTAGAAAAACGAGTATTTCGTCATGTTAATCACTATAAAAACTCCTCGAATATATATTTAAAACAAAATTGTTTACATCATTTTTTTTAATATTCAAATTTTCTATAATAATTTATAAGAAAAATATCCTCAAATTATTTATATTTTTTAAAACATAAAAAGAAATTCTTTTTCAGCATGAAAACTAATTCCAAGGTAGGCCTACCCATTTTGAACTGAATCTTAAGGGCTATTTTCGCAATATTTCAAATGTTATAAAATCTTTAAAAAGTAAACTACTCTTAAATTAACTTATTTTTGAAAAATAAACATAGATTATTATTTATTATGTAAAATAGTACCAAGATACCAATTTTAAACAAAATCGTTAGAGTATGCCTAGTTTTCAAAATAAAGTAAAAAATAAAATAAAGAAAAAATTATTGCACAATATTATTTATATTGTTAAAACTTTCCAGATAGTTCTACGCATTTCAAACAAAATCGTTAAAGCCATTTTCGAAAAAATTTGGATTAAAAAAACACTCATTAGTAAACTACTCTTAAATTAAGGACTAAGGTAAAATGTAAGAAAAAACCTGAGGTATATCCATATAGGCCTAACATCAAAATATCAAGTTTGAACAAAATCCATTTAACTGTTTCAAATCTAAGGCCAAGGACAGACAGACATGAAGACAGACAAAATTTCAGATTCAACTTTTTTGAGTTAAAAAATGTTCACGATTACAATACTTTCTCTTTATATGAGAAAGTAAAACCAAATTTGGGATTTATTAATTTATCAACCACTCAACAAATTTTCGATTTCCAAGAAGAGAAATGAGACAATCTCATATTTATCGCAAACACATTTTCGCATCTCATCGTCAACTTGAACTTGAAATCCTTAGATCTGCATACATACACACCCGCTTCGGTGGTCACATGGTCTAACTCGCATTAGACAAAACTGCCGATGACGAGGAGATCAGGTTCGAACCTCGTTTAGGTGTACTGAAGATGGTTTTTCCAAAGTGAATTTCCACCCTCCCTCCACGAAAATGTGGGTACACTTCCTCTAAATATACCCTTCCTAATCCCTAAAACCATTAGCGTAATCAGTAGCTTATATAAGCATATAACCCGAATGGGTAGTAAGACGCGGTGATAATAAAAAAGTATACGTAGCCTACTCTTTACCAACGGAACAATAATAATAATAATAATAATACTTAGCACCGCGTCTTACAACCCGTTTGGGTAATACTCTTAAGTACTAATCACGCTAATGGGCTAGGAATTGGTAAGGTTGAATATAGAGGAAGTGAACCCGCATTTGCGTGCAGGTAGCGTGGAAAACCATTTAGGGAAAAACACACCCAGTTCACCCGAGCGAGATTCGAACCTCGATCTTCCCGTCCTCAGCAGTCTAGCCAAACATGAAACTAGCGCGTTAGCTAGCCACGCCACCGAGACGGAACTAAAACATCGGCCCTCAATGAAAGCTTAAATATTTACGGAATACTCTTCAGGATTGTGAATAAATTCGAAAAAACAAAACAAAAAACTATTAATCACCACACAAATTTTTTATGATGGTTTCTTTTGCAGCCTTAGCTACTCGTAGCGCTTGCAATATGCTATGATTCAATGCTATCGTTCAAATCTATGCTAAATGCTCATAGAAATCACCATATAATTTCATTTCCGAAACTATGTCCCTTAGAAAATTATAAGGCGTTTAGATACTATAATTCCACTTTGGTGGTCAAATGGTTTGAAATGTCACTCTCGCTATAAACTGGACTGGCGACGACAGGGAGATAGGGGTTAGAGCTCTGGTTGAGTTAACTGAGGGTGGTTTTTCCTAAATTATTTCCACCCTCCCTCCACGCAAATACGTGTAGTTACACTTCCTCTAAATTCAAACTTCCTCATCCCTAAAACATCAGAGTAATCAGTAAATTGGCGTATAAGCCGAATGTTATCGAAACACGTTGCTAAAACAATTTATTATTCTATTTGTTTTTCAGGCACTTTGAATATTTAAGTCCTCCTGATTCTAGTGTACTCAGAACCACTCATATATTATCTGATTGCCATTTGAGTAAAATCTACCAAATTTTAAGCGAACACCCAATACAGAATAAGTGTTATAACGCAATCGCTTATTTACATTGACGTCAAGAAATATTTACACAAGACTTTAAAGAATAAACTTTCACGTGATATATTCAAAAGTTTATAGTTTTCTACAAACAAATTGTGCATTAGCCATGACAGGTAATTGAATTAACTTCCTTTTAATGAATTTTTTTTATTTTCCATTTGTTTATACCTTAACGAATGATGCAATTGATTTGGCCTTTGCAGGTTCCAAATATTAAACATTTTTAACATATATTTTTAATTTATTATTATTAGTAGGCTAATATTAACAAATAAGTTACAATCGAAGCAAATACATGAACGTAGAGTGTGTGGATCAAAAGGGGTAGGTCATGTAAGACGTGGCTAAATGTTGTAGAATATTGTGTGAAAAAGATCAGTTTTAAGAATAAAAGAGCTATAACGATACGGATTTATTGAGATATAATTGGTATTTATAGCCCCGTGATCGAGCGCCAATTAAAATGATCACCATTTAATTAGATGATATTTGCCCCGTGATCGAGCACTAATTAAAGCGGTACGGATTGTGATCGGGATAGTGCCCTGTGATTGGACACTATTAATAACGATATTACCCGCCTCGGTGGCGTAGTTGGCTAACGCGCTAGACGTGTTGAGCCCGACTGCCAAGGACGGGGAGATCGAGGTTCGAATCTCGGTCGGGTGAACTGGGGGTGGTTTTTCCTAAATGGTTTTCCACTCTCCCTCCACGCAAATGCGGGTTCACTTCCTCTAATTTAACCTTCCCAATTCCTAATCCATTAGAGTAATTAGTACTTAAGCGTATAACCCGAACGGGTAGTAAGACGTGGTGCTAATATTAAATTAAATTAATAACGATATTAAATAAACAAGACTTTTGATGTTGCACATGGTTTATTAAGATGATTATATCTTCAATACGATGATATTATGTAAAATGATACCATTTTCGTTGAACTACAGATTATTTTCTGTGTAGGCCTACTCTTTGTATTTAAGTTAGTGGCTCTGTCGTGATATTACACGCTCTCTAGGCTTATGTCGCCGGCACTGTGTGTGCTCATACGCACAAACAGCTTATTTATGACCTACCCCTTGCCTCTTGGACCTCTCGTGACCAGTGTCAAAACCAACAAATTGAAAGCGTCCTGGGGACAGGTGTCGTGAAGGCTAGCTTCCTATTGGGTAGAGGGAACTAGCATGACTTGCTTTTTTTTTTTGGTAAACACTACGGAGTTACTTTTTGAAAGAAAAAATAAGTTTTAGTGGTGCAATCCTTTGACACTATTTCTGAAAAGCGCGTGATTCTCCATTCTCCATTGAAAGGATATTTTACATACAATACTTTAAAGAAAAATGCCCTTTATCCATAACTTTTTTAAATATATGAGAGGGGTCTAAATCAGTATCATTAAAGAGCATGCATGATTCGGTGCATGGATGCTGTTGAAGAGAAGAGAAGAGAAGACAATATACAAAGATAGGAAAGTGTGGAGAAAGTTAGTGAGGATGGAGTTGTTTTTTGAGCTATATGTACAATTTCTTGCCTACCCTGTAAGGGAACGGCGTGATTAGATATGTATGTATAAGCTATAGTTATTATTAATTACAACTATAATATATCTATTATGTAGGCTATAATAAATAGCCTAAAAAATAATCAAGACTTAAATATATTAGGCTTTACATTACTTCTAGTAGTCCTACCGCTAATAATGAGCATAATTAGTTAAATTAATCAATAACTAAGAATCAAATAACTAAAGCTATTATTTATGTATTTAGTGATGATTACTTCATCTAGATATCTAAATGGAATAATCATCACTAAAAGCATAAATGATAGCTTTGGCTATTTGATTCTTAAATATGTAGGCTAATCCCTTACAATTATAATAATTGTACAAGTGGCAGCAATAAGCCAACTATCGAGTCGAAGGTGGCTGCGTTATCTGATAGCTCGTGATCTTAATAAAAAAAATCACACATTTGTAGCCGACGATTTCCGCACATCCATCATAGACTCTGCCTTAATATATAAGTGAAGAATGACGCTTGACTTGAGACGATTCCTGGATAGCTCAGTGATTAGAGCATTGATGTTCAGATTCAAAAGTTCCGGGTTCGATTCCCGTATCTAGGTGTATTTTTTTTATTTTCAAAATATAATCAATTATTAGTCAATTTGTAAATAGGAAAATTGTTAATTAAGCTGGATCATTTATTGAACCCATTTATTTCCCTAGTAAAAGGTTGTCAATAATATTAAATTAAGCCTAATTTCACTTAAAAGTAACTATTATTTTTCTGGTAAAATAATCGTTCTGCGCACAATAGTATTTAGTTTATTCCCCATCACCCTGTCATGGTAATGAAGGTCGTAACCACAAGCTAGGGGACACCTATTCGATTCCAATCAATGAATAAAATAATACATCATCCGTGTGTAGGTTTTCGTACAGTGATAATAAAATCCCTGTTGCTAGAGTGGGGTTAGACGAGAGGGGTGTATTACCCTAGGTTAAGATAGTTTGTAAGTCATGTTTCTGATAAAACCTTGTAAGTTATTTAGAAAATACAGGCAAATAGTCTACCTTATATTTTTTTTCCGCTGCGTGTTAGGGCTATATGCATTTGGCCTATATAGGCCTACATATACAAAAAAACACCAATGTTGGTGTCTTTTCAAATTTTCATTTGAATATTTTTTTTGTTGGAAAAATAATTTATTTTATTTAAAAATAATTTACAATATGTTTGCTCCAGAAACAAAAAAATACATTTTAATTTTTTTTCCTTTCTTTCTTTTAAAAAACATTTTTTTTTTATTTCAGTTTTCAAATTTACAATTTTTTCCCCTCTCAAAAAAAAAAAGAAAGAAAAGATCTTTCTCTTGAACAACTTTTGACCGCGGAGATAGTAAAATAAAAGTTAAAAATTAAATAATTTTCGAGAAAAAAAATGCCTTAAAAAAATCTTGAATGACGAATATATATTAAAATAAACATGATGATATTAAGGTATTTAACCGTAACGCTGGTCGAATAGTCTTAATACTGGACTACAGGTTACGGGGGTATCCGGGTTCGTATGCCAGTCAGGTGTACTAATAGTGTTCTTTTTTAAATGGTTTTTCACTCTTAACTCCACACTAATGCTGGTACATTTTTATAATCTACCTTCCTCATCCCTAACACATTAGTGTAATTGGTACATATGCGTGTAACCCGAATGGGTACATTCTGATTTTCATAGGAGGCCCGTTATTTGAAACCTCTTTATGCCACAATGGTGGAAATAAAAATATTACAATAAATTTACATTATTAGTCCACTTAATCAATGATTTAAAGATAAACTGTTCAATAATAAAGGACAAAGTAACCTGCTTCAGTGGCCACGTGGTCTAACGTGCTACCCTCGTAGTAGACTAGACTGCCTATGACGTGGATATGGAGGTTCGAATCTCGGTCGGCTCTACTAAGGGTATTTTTTTTTCAAAGCGGTTTTTCACTCTCCCTTCACGCAAATGCGAGTATACTTTATATAAATATAACCTCCCTCACCCCTTAAGCGATCAATTTAAATCAGGTTGGTCCAACTGACAGCTCGCGGGTCAAATTTGGCCCTCATAGTATCCTTGAGTAAAATTAAAGGGAAACCCTGGGTGTCAGATGTTTGTGAAATAGATAATTAATTATTATTCAAACAAAAGTATTCTCGTGATTGAATTTTACTAAACATTCATTTGATTAATGAAAATATGTATTATTATATTTATAATTCTAAGCTGTTTTGTGAAAGTTTGTGCACGTTCATACTTCATAATACATTTTTGGGAAATTACTAAAACCTATTTTTGGCATTAAAATTTGAAAGCTTCTACCAAACAAAAATACAATTTATACATAAGTATTGAAAATAATCGTTTGTTGAGTGTTGTTTGTAGGCCTATATTAAGTTTATGGCATTATTAAATATACATTTGGCCCGCGGTGCAAAGTGGTAATAAGATTTGGCTCTTGGGATGAAAAAACGTTGGACCTCCCTGGTCTAAATATTACATAAGTGTACAACCCGATCAGATAGTAACGCGGTGCTAAAAAAAAGTATTATTGGAAGCTTTTGATAACTTTTTAGACGAACCTTTTTAATAAATAAATAAAATTAGACGTATTTCTTGAAGGCCAAGTGTTATTGACTTTCAATCAATGTTGGTGGAAAGTGGCCAACTTATTATACAAATGAGGGTTTATTAAGACGCGGTGCTGATGTTGTTACCTGCAATGTCGGGCAGGCGGGGGTAGAACATGCCGGTTCGAGCGAGCCATTCGAGCTGCATGTGCTGTAGTCCCAGGTGCTGAGGACCCCTCCCCGCCCCGTCCAGAGGGTGGAAGGCGGACGCACCGGCGGCCAGCAGGGGATGTCCGGGGTAGTACAGCTGGTGGTGTGGGGGCGGTGGGGGCGGCTGCAGCAACGAGTGGATGAGACCCGGCCTGGGGACGAGCCCCACCCCCGGAGGCGGTGGTGACCGTCCATCCAGTGGGGCCGGCTCCATGTAGCCGATGTCCTCGGACCCCGGGGAGATGGGTGGACTGCAGCTGTCGGGCGAGTCCGGGCCGGGGGTGGTTCGGGACGACGCCGAGGGGCTGGGCGCTGCCTCTTCGCCCCCGCTATGGGGGCGGATGTCGTCGCGAGATAGCAGCGCCTCGATGCAGAAGCGTGACTTGCCACCCCCGCGGTGGTTGTTGTTATTGTTGGGGGTGGTGGTTGGGGGTGGCGTTGGTAAGTCATTGTGCTCTTGGGAGCACATGAGGGCCGCTGCGGTGGTCGCCATGTTGGGTTTGGCGTCACGACGCTCCCAGTTGGTGAAACAAGAAGACGATCACGCAAGATGTGACGCGTCTACTCTAGTTTTTAGGCTAAGAAGTGATTGAATGTAACTATTGCGGGATAATGATTCTTTTTCCTCCTTTCATGATTCAGTTTCGGTTCATTAAAACACATTAATTAATAACTAAATAAATTAGCAACGGATGACACACTGCCGATAAGTCTATCTCGGTCTCATTTAGATGATAAAACTCTTTCTTTGAATGTCAACTCTTTCTCATATCAAGTTCATATCTTTAGTTGTTTGTCGTTTTTTAACTGACACGATTACCATTAATTGAATCTTCTTGAAATAGCACTTTAATCACGATAACTAATCAAAGTTAAATTGATTTGAAATCCGTCATAATCCATCATTAATATCTCATCAAGCTGGTTCAGATAAACTTGTTTACAAAACTCATAACAATGACGTGAAGATAGATTACTATCTAACAATTTATTTTTGTTAAATTGTTTTTATTGTACTAGTCATTAAGAATGTAATTGCACAATTCAGTACTTTCTAACCATTGTTTGATGCTGTCATTTGATGTCAATCTGTTTCAAGAAGAAAAATATTATCGATAATCTTGTGTGAAAGTAAAATTTGCCTTAACATAGCTTAGTAAAGTTTTGATGGTAAAGATAGTTTTTGAATTTTTCAAAATTAAATTTGATCAAAAGTAAGAGGTTTGATGGAAAGCTATTTGACCTTTGTAAATTACAATTTGATTTTTTTTAAAGATTATTTCAAGGAATAGAAATAATTCCCACTAAAAAAAAAACAAATCGTAGCTTTTATAATTTGTAAGATGGATTATTTTTTATGAGACACTTCTTTCTATGTTTTATATTTATAATACACAAGAAGAATGCATTATTTAACCAGCTGAATATATATTGAATTGGTTTTTAAATGTTCCACAGTTGTCAGTAGAACTATAGAATGTTATGAAGTAATTTTTAACTGAGACTTTTTTTTTCCCTTTTTTTTATAAATCCTTCTTCATAAATGTTTACAACTCACGTCTGCTGTTTCTGAAAATGTTGACCACAATAGTCTAATCCGGTGTAATCTACTAAAACTGATTTACGTATAGCACCGTGATTTTTTTTTCAAGCACTGTTTTTGAAATGTATTTTCACACCCCGGTATTTTTTTTTTCCCCCTTCAAAAAATCCACACGCTAGCCAGTAAAATTAATCATTCCGATCGACTGCTTCCAAGAAATCAAACGGACCATGCTTCCGCGCCTTGCGCCAACTTCACACTAGGGCGCTAGTCACCAGAACTGCGTCAAGGCACCTGTCAGTTCCCACCTACCACGGCGCTCCTCGATTGGCCACCCTCCCCCCCTTCACCACTTGCCAAGATCCGCCCCCTTGCGCTCTTCAGTTGTTCCTTTAGGGAGCAGGGAGGGGGAGGCGGGGCAACAAGCCACGCCCACTAAACGTGGCGAGTAGCGTGGAGATACAAATCGTTAGGTGATGAGCTTCAGTGACGTCATTTATAGTGATACCCTCTTTTCATTTCCGGTCAAAAGGGTTCTTCAATCTTCCGAATACTTATTGTTCTTTCGTAAGCCCTTCGGATACGATTAAATTTCAGCTTATACGAATGTAATAAAAATATATGATAATAGGCATACTTTGCGTAGGCTCCTATTTATATAGGCATGCATAGTTGAAGGGCACAGACGAAAAAGGAGGAAAAGTCCAATTTTAGATCAAATTGAGTTAGTGCTGCCATCTGTTAGACAATCATGAGACCTTTCTCATGCACTTTAGAATAGGGTTGAAAGAGGTCGCCATCATATTTAATAGGCCTAGGTGTTTAATTGGGCCCTCATGAAGTTTATTACATCAAAGTTATTGCCCCGGAAAATTTTTGTTATGTGACTTCCCCCTTTTTCCCCTGTAGCCTTTTTTTAGCTCCACTTCTTACTAACCGTTTGGGTTATACTTCTGTGTACTAATTACACTATTGGATAAGCGATTGGGAAGGTTAAATTGAGAGGAAGTGCAAATGCATTTGCGTGAAGTGAGGGTGAAAAACCATTTAGGAAAACCACCCTCAGTGCACCCAGCCGGGATCGAACCCTGATCTCCCCATCTTTGGCAGTCTAGTCTAATACGAGAGTAGCATAAACCGCGCGGTCACCGAAGCGGGTAGTAGGAACGTTATAAAAATAGGAACTGTACCCGTATTTGCGTGGAGGGAGATTGGAAAATCATTTTGGATAAGCCCACCCTCAGTTTACCTGACTGGGATTCGAACCCCTCGATTTCCCCGTCATCGGCAGTCTAGTCTACTGCGAGAGTAGTGCCTCAGACCATGCGGCCACCGATGTAAGTCTTGTAGCTTTAGATTTGAATACATTGGCCTATTACTATATTTGTAATTTCTAGGAGCGGTTGCTGCAAAGTCAATCCAGGCTTGACGGGACTGTAGGCCTACTAGCTAAACTGCTCCCTCCCATTCGGTAACAAACTTTCCCCCTCGAGCCAATAAACATACATTCGTTCATTTCGTTATTTTGTGTCGATGGTCAAATGGATATTGAGGTGGAGGGACCAGTTTACTAGTACAGTCCTATCAACTTATGTCTTGCCATGGAAATAATTCATGAATCGCTTCTGAACTCTGTTATTTTCTTTAATCAATAGTTTGACGTAGGGTATAGCTCGAATTAGTGTATTAACTTACAATAATAACAGAAATAAAGGGGGCTGAGCTCGTTTCGGATAAGCAAATACTCGGATATTAAATTAATACCCCCTTGAAGAGTTAAAAGGTACAAAAAAATAAACTTATAAATTCCCGAACATTGTTACATAAAATTATGTTTTGTATATGTATGTAGGCCTACATAGAAAATTTAAATAAATGGTTATTCAATATAACAAAGTTAAATTTATCATTTATTCTTAAAAAGTCTAAAATTTTCTTTTGACTTTTTTTTATTTGCATATCTTAACAAATAAAAGTTTTATCGACGTAAAACCTTTCTTTATTTGGCAGTTCAGTTACTGAAAAAAAAACTACATAAAAATGTGATTAGCCGTTTCGGATATGCCAGTTGTGCCAATTTGTCAGCTTTAAAATAAAGGGATCTTCTTTTAGTTTTGGATTATTTACATTATACAGATCTTTTAAAAGGGCCTCTTATGGTGAATTGTCTATCTATGCGATACTTAGATTAACACACTTTCTCAGCTACAGTAGCCACCTGTATCCATTAAAAGGCTTGGGTAGTGGCGTGTTGAACAGTGATGCCAGGGTAAGCAGAACTAAAGCCGTTCTTATCATTCTGATCGCTCTGTACAACACTAATAAAAATAATAATAATAATAAATTTTCAACCTGAGTGTTGGTCCTAACGTGCCACTCATCCACTCGGAGCTAGGCGTGCACTCAGCCTTTCATCCGATTAGTTCTGCCCGCACCATCTGGGCTAAGGCAGGACCTAGGAAAGTCCTGAAAGTACGGTAGTTTCACGTTGCTTTCCGCACTAAAACTATACGAGCGAACGAGAAAGAGTCTACATTTTTTTTTTTTTTTGCCGGGAAAAGGTATTTTCACATATACCTTCCAGGGTTATTTTACACGCCCCAATCGACACGGTACCGACGGCTTTACTTTACCTCCGGAGCAAGTTGTGCTATAGATTTTGATCGCTTAGTAGTAATACATCGACCTCGGCTGGGTTTGAGCCTGCGAACATTGGGTCCTAAGGTGAGCACTTTACCCCAAGACCAGCGAGCTCCATATGTAGAACACTCATTGGTCAGGTATCAACAAAAATACATTCCCATGTTAGGGGTGTAGTGTAGAGCATATGTATGATTGGTAAATTGGAGCTGTAGGGGGAGGGGGGAGAACATATCATAGGTACAGTTCTCACAAGCTCTGATTACCCTAGAAACACTTCACGGCACGACACTTGTCTTGGGATCCATGGGGCGATTCCAGACAGGGTCTAGAATAATTTAATTTTAATGTGTTTGTTTATTAATTTAATTCAACCTACCCAGATCTTTAAATTCCTGTCTTATTGGATACTTAGTGAAAAGTGTTGCTGTCCTTGGTTAAAACAATTGTTATAATTAACATGCTGATATAAGTCTGAGTTTGGAAAGTGTACTGTATGTCAAATACCCGAATAAGAAATGAAATGATGGTTATTCCCCAACGCAACTCTTGACCAACATTACACAAGTAAAATAAATTCGCTCTGGAATCCGCCGTGAGATAGTTTGAGTATGCAATACTTAGAACAGTTTCGCTATGCTGGCGGTATCAAGAACATTGACGGGGTCTTGTACTGCTCGAAGCAAGTCACATTGTGTTGAAAGTTTTATTACTATTTACTGGAAAATCGGTGTATATACATCTTATTTAGTCGTATATCTTGATAAAGGATGGATATAGACCCACAGATAAACTATATATGTTATGCTGGAGAAATGAATAAAATTAATAATTAATTAAAATAAATGTGTTAATAAATGGTTACCTACGAATCAAATTTTCAAATTATTTAATTAATATAATATAAATTCAATAATTCAAATCAAATTTAACTTAAACTCTTTGAATCATTATAATTTATACCTAAGTGTCTTATGCTATAACTAGTTTCATAACCAAAAATAATCATCGGGCATCTTCCACGTATCAAATATAGAATTATAATATAAATAATTCAATCGATTTAATACTAACTAAAAGAAATCATTATACAATAATTCTATTTAATAAAGGCCAAATGATATATTATAATGTTTTAGTATTTTTTTACGTAGTGAAGGTTTTTTGACTTATGGTTTACTACATAGAATACATTTTATGACTTTTCAATTATAGCAAATTTACTGTAGTGCCCTTTATGTCATATCTTGACTGCTATTATATAACAGTTTACTTACTAAGCTTTATTTTAACTAATCCATTTTATTACTTTCATTGGATTGATTGATTTCTCACAGCATTATAATAAACTTTACGTTAACTTTACGTTGAACTAAACCTCTTAGATAAAATGTGTTTAAAAAATATAACTAAATTAATAAAAAAATTGGAAAATTACTTTGTACATTTAAAAAGAGATGAAGAAGGTTGAATTCAGAGGAAGTGTACCACATTTTCGTGAAGAGAAATGGAAAATAATTTAGTAAAATAACACCCTCAGTACATCCAACCAGGATTTGAACCTATATCACTCCGTCATCGGTAATAAAATCTACTGTGAGAGTAGCGCCTTAGACAATGCAGCCACCGAAGCGGGAGGTAACATAGTGGGGTTTTCTTAGCACCACGTCTTACTACCCGTTCGTATACTCTTATGTACTAATTACACTAACCGGTTAAGGGATTAGAAAGGTAATATTTATAGGAAGTGTACCCACATATGCGTGGAGGGAGATTGTAAAACCATTTTGCAAAAATCACCCTCAGTACACCCCACCGAAATTCGAACTTAGATCTTCCCGTCATCTGCAGTCTAGTCTACTGCGAGAGTAGCACCTTAGGCCATGCAGCCACCTACGCAGGTGGTAACATAGTTGGATGGCGCACTAAACAGGAGGTCCCTGATAGCTCAGTCGATTGAGCGGTTGGACCAGCGTTCACATCCTTGTCTGGGTGTTATTTTTATATATTTACACAGTAACTTCATCAGAATGTCATCTAAAATCTATTACTCACATACGTGGTATCATCGTCTAGCGCATCAATCTCGTGTTGGACTGGACTGCCGATGAGGAGGAGAACGTGGTTCAAGTCCCGGTTGGGTGTACCGAGGCTATTTGTTTCCTAGTTGGCTTCCCACTCTCCTTTCAAGCAAATTAGAGTACACTTCCTATAAAATACTTCCTTTTAGTCACTATTATACTAGTGCAATTAAGATAGAGTAGAGGTGTGCGAAGTCCAATTTTTTATTTCGAAGCGAACTCGAATCGAATATGTGAAATATATTTTCGAAGCCGAATTGAAGTTCGAATATTTTCTTTTAGTTTTTTTATGATTGAAAAAATATTATATTGTGGTTATTGATGCTACTTTATGCACTAAAATTACTTGGAAAATGTGTTATTGCACACGGTGTTTGTAATATTTCGTGCTACTCTGACAAATCAAGCTATTGTCACAACACGCAATTCAATTTCTTCAGATTTTTTTTCCTTATAAATATTAATTTGTAATGTACAAAACAGTTCAAAATGGCTATAAATGAACATAAATGGAGTATTTTAGCTGGCAATATTTTTACTGGCGAAGCTTCGGAGCCAGAATTTGTTTCGTAGCGAAGTCGAAGCTGATGTTTTTTCGAAGTCAAGTCAAAGTTTCGAAGCTTCGTACATCCCTAAAATAAACTATGTGTAATAGCCCAAACGGATAATAATACGTGGTAAAAAAAACAATTGTTTGTTTGAATGACTGGTTGAATATGCTGATACCACGCCTGGATATTTAGCCTAAATGTGCTTTTTCTGTTGAAGATATAGCCTCTGAATCTATCGAGTGTAGATTAAAGTACGACATTGTTGTGTTTTTAAAGATAGTAACACAATTTTCAATGTCAGTTGTCATTTAAGCTCTGCTCCTAATCAAACCGTCCCTTGTCCAATGATAATTAAACGTCGATTACACATGTAATGATGGAGTGTGCCGATAAGGTTTGAGATCTGTCGGTCCTTATCTTGACAACATGGACTTTATCGGCAGTGTCTTGAGTTGACATGTCCTACCTAGATTGTGGGGCCTGTGTCAATGGTAGTACTTCAACCAGCGCTGCTCGAGTACCACAGGAAAATAGTACCCATTGAAGCAGCACGATTTAAAGTCGACCATGTGCCAGATTTTAGAGATGGGATGCTATAATTCTCGAATCAGGGCTCCCCTTAGCAGGGGCTATGGGCAGACTTATTTTGCGGAACCTCTAGCTATCTGCCTCTCCCCCTACACCCAATAATTAAAAAACTTAATTTTTAGTTTCTCTTGACACTATGGAAAGAAAGTATTGTGATCGTAAAACAAAATCGAACTCGAGATTTTGATAAATGTCTACATTTCATGACCCCTTGTTACCAAAAAATGTAGTTTTCGCAATTCCATCTGTCTGTTCATCTGTCTGTCTGCCTGTCTGTTTGTTTGTACCTGGGGCTAGAGCCGAAACTATTTTACCGATTGTGGTAAAACTTGGTATCTGAGGTTTTCATAAGATTCTCCCGAAGTTTAAAAAAAATTAAATATCCAACCTTTAATTTAAGGATAGTTTACTGAAGAGAAAAAAGAGAAAGATCGATTTTCTCAGAATTTGCTCTAACGATTTTGATTAAATTGTATAAATAGATACGGTTTATTATTATAAAAAAAGTTGGCACTTTTCATTTTATCATGAACATGACTTAAAAAGGTACTATACATCAGATAACTTTTCCGATTTTTACCATTTCTCCGAAACTATTTGAGATATGAAATAACTTCTCATTGTAAAGTTGTAGTATTATTAAAGATAAAAATATTTTATTTGAAATATATTTTTATAAAACCATAATTTTCTGAAATATAAGCAAATATATATACTTTTTAATTCAGTTCTTTGAAAATGAATTAGATTCTTATGATATTTGGTGGACAAAGATATCTCTCTTTGCTCAAATTTTCTGTAACATTGTTCCTAGGTCTGATGCCGTAGAGTAAGTAACAATGAATATTATTTCATTTATGATCTTTGGTGTTGTGTTTCTACAAAAATTGTATAGACCTATTTTCTTGCTTCACAAATCTTAAAGAGTTTTTAGTAAATGTCTATTTTAAGATAAAAGCGGGAGAACGTCTTTGCGGTGTACCGTACACTTTATTTGTTTAGTGTTAATACAGTAATTTGCACCTATATCCCAATTTTAAGCCGTATAAAGTAATTATCAGGAAATGCTCTGAAATGTAAATATAGGGTGTGATCGAAACAATAAGACGTTTAGTAACATGAAAATTAACACTTTAAATGAAAAGTAAAAATTCACTAGCTAAATAAAAGCAAACTACATCCTACAGTTTTTCAGTGTTTGTCACTCAGGTGAGTTCCACTGGACGTCAGACAAACCTCAGGACGCTGTCAATCATGTTCATCAGCATAGATCGTATAATTGTTTCCACCCCACCCTGTACATATAATAATTAATGCTAGAAACCATAGTTCTATAAATGTAAGGGTTGATTTCTCCTCAACCCTCCGTTTGATTTTTCCCTCTAACGGAATTGATATGTATAAATATACAAAGAAAAACTGTGCAAAGTTTGAATTAAATCGGTCAATGCGTTCAAAATTTATCGTGAGACATGTCCACCACAGACAGACAAAAGCAAATCTGTGGAGTTAAAATAGATAGCTCGCTTCACTCGTTCAATATATCAAATTCACATGATTATATTTTAATTTGTTTTTACACTCTGACAATGTTTGGTAGAACGCTTATACGAGCGCGCAAGCAAAAAATCCCCCCTCCAACACCTAATGAATCGCGCGCCCCCTCCCACAAATAGCTATTTTCACAACCTTAAGGATGTGGATCAAGTAACAAAGCAAATATATGAAGGTAGAATGTGTGGATCTACCATGGTATTCGAGAGATTCAATATTGTAAAAATCTCAAAAAAGTATATTAATTACATGATAATGAATTCCTTGACTTGATATAACAATTTTATATTCTTTAAATTGAAAAAAAATGGCACCTGTACATGAGTGTGGAACACTGGAATTTTGGCTTAGTACGACAATTCTCAAACCATTGAGCTATCCAGAATCCATCCCGTCCCCAGGGTGATTCGTCACTCATATCTTAAGGCATAATCTATTATGGGCGTGCTACATGTGCATCAGCTCTATTTAAGGGGGTCCATTAAGATCACGAGCTATAAGATAACACCGCCATCTTACACTCGGTAAGGCTTTATGCTGCCAATAGTCCAATGACAACTGTACAAATGCGCACATCATGATGGATTAAATAGCAAAGTTATGATGCTTGTTAATTACGGTTATACCCGCCTTTAAATATCGTGTTCTTTAAATCGAAAAATGACAACTGGACACGAGAATCAAACCAGAAACCTCTGGATTAGTAGAGTATTTACTGCCAGTATTCCAGTCTTAACACCCTATACTATTTAATCCACGGACAAAGAATTAAAACTTTTAAATTACATCTAATCTAGTCTTGATTTGTATGTTAATTTGATTATATTAATAGTTAATCTATTTAAGATAGTATAGGCATAACCTATTAAAACAATCAATTAAGAAATCTAGATAAATAATAAGACACTTAATGAATGCAAGTGTCAGGATTAATACTAAATATTACACGTCAGAGTGATATTTTAGTGGAGATTTTATATTTAGTTTTGTTTGAAACTTTATGTAAAATATACAACTATTATTAATTTTTATGTAAATGAGCCCATATTAATTAAAAGTATTCTTTCTAGAATATAAATCATATGATCACTAAATGTAAATAAAAAGAGTTAAACCAGCGCTAAAAGACTGAACAAACAAACCATACCAAAATTAAATCAGAGGCCAATAAATCGAGTTCATTAATTTTTGCGATCATAAGACTTTAAATTCTTCCCCGTTGAGGTTCAGCTGTCTTGATTAAGAGGTAAGGAATATTTCATGTTTTATTTAAAATTTAAACCAATAAAAAATAAGTCCAAATAATGACTCGATTTTAAATATTACTGAGATTATTATGTTTATATGGTCGGTCAATTCAAAATAATGGATCCATTGCTAACTTCTTTAATACATACATAAATACATACATACATAATTACGCCGTTCTCTTACGGGGTAGACAAGAAACTATTCATTTAGCTCAAAAAACAACAACTCCGTACTTAATCGATCCTCACTAACTTTCTCCACACTTTCCTATACATGCTCTTTTATTCTTAAAACTCTTAATGTTTCTCTTTTTCACACATTCGTCTACAACATTTAGCCACTTCTTACATGGCCTACCTCTTTCTTTTGATCCATACACTCTACCTTCATATATTAGCTTTGTCACTTGATCCACACTCATTCTCTCAACATTCCCAGATCAACGTAAGACACATCTTTCACATTGACCTATTGGACTACCTTTTAAACCGCACTCCTTCAGCACCCATTCAGTACTGAATCTGTACATACGAGTTTTTCCACATCTACAATTTTTAGATATTTCATTCAGACTAGAAATTTGGAATATTTACACAGGTGTATCAATAATACAGGCAAATTATATAAATTATATTCTGAAAATTGAAAAATGACACCTGGACACGGGAATCGAACCCGGCGTACTAAGCCAGAGGTCCCGGATTCGATTCCCGTGTCCAGGTGTCATTTTTCAATTTTCAGAATATGATATCTAGGTTGTAGACAAGAAACTATTCATTTAGCTCAAAAAACAACAACTCCGTACTTAATCGATCCTCACTAACTTTCTCCACACTTTCCTATACATGCTCTTTTATTCTTAAAACTCTTAATGTTTCTCTTTTTCACACATTCGTCTACAACATTTAGCCACTTCTTACATGGCCTACCTCTTTCTTTTGATCCATACACTCTACCTTCATATATTAGCTTTGTCACTTGATCCACACTCATTCTCTCAACATTCCCAGATCAACGTAAGACACATCTTTCACATTGACCTATTGGACTACCTTTTAAACCGCACTCCTTCAGCACCCATTCAGTACTGAATCTGTACATACGAGTTTTTCCACATCTACAATTTTTAGATATTTCATTCAGACTAGAAATTTGGAATATTTACACAGGTGTATCAATAATACAGGCAAATTATATAAATTATATTCTGAAAATTGAAAAATGACACCTGGACACGGGAATCGAACCCGGCGTACTAAGCCAGAGGTCCCGGATTCGATTCCCGTGTCCAGGTGTCATTTTTCAATTTTCAGAATATGATATCTAGGTGGAGTAATCCCCACTAATAAGCATAAATAATAGCTCTGGCTATTAATTCTTTATATAAATTATGCTTAAAAAACACATTTGCATTTTCTAAAAGTTTCTTTCAATGTAAATTGGACAGTATCAACAACAACGATTGCATGTGTTTGTTCGTCAGGGATGGAAAGAGCCTAATATCGCCTTATATCTGCGCCTGACGCACACTCCACCTGTGTATACAAGCACTCTCAGGAGGTCTCCAAGACCCGAGTAGGGCCCCCCTCCACTTGTCTTGTCGCGCTGTGAAAACACGTGGGCCTTACCACTTGGACACGACCTGCAAACAAGGACGGACATTCCTGACCCACCGCTGAGGTCTGTTTGGTAGGAAAGACCGTAACTCCAGCGTGACTTGTCGGTCCAAACCCGCTTCGGTGGCTGCATGATCTAAGGCGCTACTCTCACGATTGACTAAACGGCCTACGACAGGGTGATCGTGGTTCAATCCCAGTCGGGTGTACTTAGGGTGTTTTTTCCCCACTCTCCCCACGAAACTGTGGGTACATTTCCTCTAGAATCAATCTTCCTCACCCATTAGCGAAATTAGTACATAAGTGTATAGCCCGAACGGGTAGTAAGACGCGGTGCTATATAAAAATAAAGCTGTTATAATTTTGTTTGAAAGTGCTCTCTCCAACACCTTCTACCAGGAGAGCTAGCTCTTCGCCAGCGTATTCGACTGGCGTGCTCCACTATGACTAGGTATCTTGGTGTTTTAATACCTCTTTGTTCCGCTAATTGATGGTTTTCCAATCCCTCTCCAAGCGAATTCTCGGGGAGTTTAAAATAAAACATCTCCCCCTCACTTCCCCCGTGTTCCGAGACTAGTGTGAGCTGTGTGCAGACAGAACAAACAAAGAGATGAGTATCAACGATAGATGGATGGCCTCCCGAAATAATGCGTTGGAGTTACGCTTCCCTCCGCTAACCCTGGCGGTGTCGGGGTCAACTAAGTACCCGACACGACTAATGGAAACGTAGTCCTTGTCCAAACAACATTACCTGCCGCAATGGACAATTACCTGCCTCCATCAAACAACCGCTTGACTTTTTCTGTTCGGTCAACATCCGAACTGGCACGTTTGTCTTGGCCGAGGAGGGGTTTGAACCTGGGTCTAAGGTATAAGAACGGTAGGACCTACGTCTGCGTGGGGGTTTGAGTATCCGGATTATACACTGTCACTAATGACTTAGGGATAAGGAAGGTTGAATTTAGAGGAAGCGTAACTGCATTTGTATGGGGTGAGATAGTGAAAAACCATTTAGAAAAAACCACCCTCACGACACCCAACCGGGTTCGAAACCCGATTTCCCTGTCATCTTCAGTCTTCTCTATTGCGAGAATGGATTCTCAGACCATGCGGCCATCGAAGCGAGTAATGTGTTTCACTGATTAATATAAAAGTACTAGGGCCTGAAAAATTTCAGCTTACTTGGTCTTTTGGGCTTCGTGATTTTCTCGCCTGGACAGAGGAACATACAATACATATAATACAATGGGTGACCTGGCGGTCTAGGGGTAAGGTGTCAGACTTCTGTGCTGGGGGTCCGGGGTTCATATCCTCGGTCCTGGCACAGATTTATCTGATTGCCGAACCCTTCCTTCACCTCTGACAAGACGTGTATTAATCACAACTTGCGAATGTGTGGAATTCCAGGCCAAACCGGGCCAGGCCAAATCTTTATGAATTCAATAAGATCAATATTAACACTCAATAAAGCTTAATCTCTCTCAAAACACAGTTAAGCTCGGGGCGATCAATCTACCATATTCACAGTAGCTCAAATTTTTAAGAACGGCCATCATACAATTTGCCAACTCTGTAGAACTACTGTATAATCGGCAGCATAAAGCCGACCCGGCTATTACTCAATGATGATTTCAAGTAGACGATAAATTCAGACGTCCATCACGGACTCGGCCTTAGAACTATGAGTGAAGGATTACCCAGAGCATGGAATAAATCCTGGATAGCTCAGTGGTAAAGCAATGGCACACTTAATTAAAGTACCAGAGTTTGATTACCAGTTCACAAACGTCATTTTTAGACTATTATAATAATTTAATATAAAATCTTAGCTCATCAAAACGAAGAATAGTTTTATCAATAACACTTTTTAAAGGTAAAAATAAAGGGCTGTGTTTCGAAATATTGTGTATTAATAAGAAGCCAAGTAAATTTATTTATTTATGGGAGGTAATTAACCTGAACTTTCTGAACCGAGAATCTCTACGAGCGAGAGCGAAAGCGCCTACATATTTTGCCGGTAAAGGTATTTTCACATACCTTTCAGGGTTCTTTTGCATGCTACGATCGACATGGGACCCAACGACAGCTTTACTTCCCCTCCGAAGGAAGTTGTGCTACGGATTTCTATCACTCAAGAAAAATCCGTTGACCTCAGCTGGGTTTGAACCTACAAACATCGGGCCTTGAGGCGAACACTTTACCTCAAGGCTACCGAGGTTAATATAACCCAATATTTCAAATGTGTTAGAAATAAAAAAATATAAAATACGTAGATATTGTCAAGATTCGGTTGTTTCTGTTGTGTACCAAGAGACTGCGCGGCTGGCACTTGTAATCTAGTGGACCGTGTTCAACTCTAAGGAGTGGTTATATTAATTCATTCGTCAGTAATCTATTAATTTTGGGTCTCTAGTTTCTTTGCAGGGCTAGCCCCATGTTATTATTATTATTATTATTATTATTATTTGAGGTGTTAAACGTGCTCTTCCTGAACCGACTGATTATCTCAGCACAGTACTTATAAACTAACTTAATTATAGAAAAGTCACAACACCCAGCTCCCAGCCGTTAGTTTATCACTGTGAAAGGGGGAAACCTACATTTTAACAACTTTGTATTTTTCGGCAATGCCGGGAATTGAACCCTGGACCTTTGAAAGTCAGTAGAAAGATACGCTAGCGACTAAGATAAGGTGTCGTACTGACCCCATGTTAAATTAGTTTTAAAGTTTTTTAAGCACCGCGTCTTACTACCCGTTCGGGTTATACGGCTATATACTAATTACACTAATGGGTTAAGTATGAGTAAGGTTGAATTGATAGGAAGTGTATACACAATTGCGTAGAGAGAGAGAATGTAAAAGCTTTTTGGAAAAAAAAACCCACCCTCAGTACGCCCAACCGGGATTCGAACGCTGATCTTCCAGCTATCGGCGGACCGGTCTTATCACGAGAGTGACGTCTTAGACAATGTGGCCACAAAAGTGGGTAGTTTGAAAGTTGTTTGCCAAAATTAGCCGCGTCTTGGAAAGTGCACTTTAATAAGTCTCCCCCTTTCAAAGGAACTAAAAAAAACAAACTATTACTGCTGCGTCCTTTTCCGACAGAGGGGGAGTAACATCCAAGATGGCGCCTCACTATCCGCTTCGCTCTCGAACCACGGCTGGAGAAGATGAGAAGTGTGTTAGCTAAATTAGATTCAATTATCATCATTATTCTAAATTAGCATAGTCGTAATCATCATCGCAGCTCCTGCAACGAGCCGTTGTCAAATCTGCGAGCACAAACACAGACGACACCAGCTCTATAGAACGTCAACTTTAACGAGGTCCCATTTCTTCGATCGCAGGGGTAAACAACCGTGCAGTATAATTTTCATAGAAAGAGCCTTATCCGACAGCTATAATTTCACGTATTCATACATAAAGTCACGTGATCTGCGGCTGTCATTTTAAATAGATATCATCGACGTCTATTGAATAAAAATACTGATATGATATTATATCAATTTTGGGCGCAAAAAAGTTTGTGTTTTCTAAAAAAATTTCTTTCCTACAAAATTTTTACTGTAGCTGTCTTTATTTTTTAGTAGATCATACTACAACTTGTAAATTTTAGGGGGTGGAAAGGAGGGGGTGTCTGGTTTATCTGATCACGCGGAGCTTTTGAGCTATTTATTTTTTATCTAAATTATTGATGCCACCATAGGAACACCCACTCACACCTATCTCGCAACTTCTTAATGGAGCTAAATAAAGATATCACCACTCTAGGTAATAATTTTGGGTTAAACTAGTCCAGCTTGGTTCGACTTATCTCGCGGATTAACTCGGGTAGTCTCGGTTCAACTTGGTTCGACCTAGCACGGATTCGTTCGGGTGGACTCGGTTTAGCTCATCTCAGCCCGACTCGGGACGACAATTCGTTATAAAAAGTAATCATAGATAGAGCCAAGAGTTCTGGAACTACTTGACCACCCCTGCGTCTGTAGACTTCCCTTACCCCGTCTCCCCCCCTTGTAATATTAGTTGCAGGACTGTGTACTCTACAGCTTGTATTGCACGGGAGCTATTCTACAAGACGCTAGGCGTCTCCTGCCTTTCTGCTAATTGACGCCAGGCGTCTATTAACAATAACGACATCTCCCTGCCTCTGGAGACACGACGACTTTTGAGAAGACACTCTGAAAAGTAGTGTGAAAGTGTGAGTGTGTGTGTGTGTGTCTCACACACACACACACACACAAACAAAAAGACCGAGATGGATAGAGAATAAAAAGAATACCTACAAGATAGCTGAAAACAAATCCAATTACATACAGAGAAATTAAGTTACTATAGTCAATAAAGCCCGACGAACCTTAAATGTATATAAAAATGTTCATAAAATGAAAAGAGCATTATCATTCAAAATTTCGAAAAACAATACATGTATTAAAAAAATGTCAAGTTAAAATTATAGCAAAATAGCAATATAAATATTGTTTGTTTGACTAACATAATTAGACCCTAATAATCTTTTGATTTTCAAATCACATGTTTTATGATAAACATAAAATATTCAAATATATTACTCACGAGAAAAAGTAATTTTGGATGGTTTTTGATTGAGCTATTATTTTTTATAAACTTGTATTGTATTTTTTAATAACTAAGGAATTCATTAAATATAATAATAATAATTATTATTATTATAAATAATAATGAAACAGAGGGCAATATTTCTGCTGGTATGACATCTTTAATATTGTCGTGACCTACTCCCGGGAGCTCGATTTGTCAGGATAGCCTGCGGGAGGGGTTAAGTTGCAGGCAAGGTAATTGTATGGGTTCAAAATAATACGTAGGGCTACGAATTTTGGTTTAATAGAAGTTACTAAAAGATAATACAAAATGTGATGTTCAGACAAAAGATAAAGAAATAAAGAGACTGGACGCCAGTGATTGTAGAAGAACTGGCTTAACTCGTGGAAATTTGGACCGATTGAATTGACTGACGCTGCACGTGACCCATACTGAACTGGATCTTGGGACCCTGGGCTCAACGGATGCCCTCTAAGTGCAAGTACTACTGGTGATTCGAAGATGTCTAATATGCTCCAACGTCGGGCAGCGTAACTTCCCACGATATCGATGGAATTGTGACAGCCACAATGTCAAATAATAAAAGTCTTTTACAGCCCGCACTGGCCCCCTTCCTGGCCAACTAGTTCAACATTGTTATGAATGGTCAGCGTTCTCTTTTAAGCTTTCTAGTTCATTACTTCATATAAGCCACTTTATAGACCGTGCCTCCACTTGAGTTATGTAAATCAAAACAAACAACCCAACATTGCTCAGCGGCTATGACAATGTACTGTACATTTAAAATTAACTTAAACTTACTTTAGCCTTCTTTGTAGGCCCTTACATAAATATTCATCCCTGCAAATTGTCGTGCGTTGCTGTGTTGGTATTGAGTACCCCTGCACATGGCGTAGCTGCAAATTGTCGTGCGTTGCTGTGTTGGTATTGAGTACGCCTACAAAAGGTGTAGCTGCAACTTGTCATGCGATGCTGTGTAGATATTGAGTACCCCTGCACAAGACGTATTTGCAACTTGTCGTGCGTTGCTGTATTGGTATTGAGTACCCCTGCACAAGGCGTAGCTGCAACTTGTCGTGTGGGGCTGTATTGGTATTGAGTACCCCTGCACAACGTGTAGCTGCAACTTGTCTTCCCTTTCTACCGTAACTTCATTATACAAAACTAAAATTATTTAAGATTCTTCTAAATGTAATCCAAAGAACTGGACAAGCAGGGAAATTCAAACAGTTTAAAAAAATATATAGTACAAGGTAGGCCAATTAAAAAAAAGTAATTCAACTCATTTTTAATATATTTAGTACATACATAGAGCTCTGACGTAGAATATAGATATTATATAAAAACTCATATTTTGTTTCTAAAACTCAATTATTCTCCAACGTTATCTTTCAGGATACGAGTTTATAACTATCACATTTTTTCCATCTCGTTTTAGTATCCTTTTGGATTATACGGATACAATAATTACGCTAATGGAATGGGGATGAAAAGGGTAAAAATTTAATTATAGCTTACCCGCATTTGCGTTAAGGGAGGATGATAAAAACATTTAGGAAAAAACCACCTTCATTACACACCAGTCTGGGATTCGAACCTCGATCTCCTCATGACTGGTAGTTCAAGCCTAGCACGAGAACGACACTTTAGACCGTGTGGCAACCGATTCGGGCCTTATTCAGGAATACTGATTTATAAACCAATCCGAATAAACTTAGCATCGCCGTATCAACCAGATCTTTATTGAAATACCCTTGATTTTTTTGTACTAGTCAATAGCAAACCATATCTCGGATTGGTGGCGTTCCGAACCGCCATATAAAAATATTTTGGAACGCCGGGTAAAAGCGCTCGTCGATAAAACCAAAAGTAACGTCGGCCTGCGAAGTAGAACGCCTTTTATTAATCAAAGCGCACGAGTAAAGATTGTAATACCCGATTATTTCCCTCGTTGTGTTTTTGTTGAGGTACTTTTTCGGGAAAAGTTTATAACGCCGTGATTAAAGTCCCGGCGAGAAAGTAAAAAGGGGTGTGCGAATGAGAAGGGGATGGCTAGGGAAGGGGTAGGAGGATGTTGTTATTGTTCCAGGGAGCATCCAAGAGATGGCGCAATTAAGCCCCGCGGTGTGAGGAGCAAATTAAGTGCGACTGAGGCGCGCATTACGGCCAAACCGCGAACTAAACTCCTTCGCCCCTTCCTACCCCCTTCCCTTCCACCTCCCTGCTCACAACTCGACGGCGCTCGCTGCGGATTAAAAAGATTGTTTCCACACTGCAGACAAGGGCGAGAATGGCCCAAGGGTCTCTTTAGGACATTGGGGGGTGGGGGTTACCTTGGAGCAGGTCAAAGGGTAACATTGACGCGACAATGGAGGTGATTCATGGTTTTATTTAGCACTGCGTCTTACTACCCATTCGGGTTATAGGCCTATGTACTAATTATACTGATGGGTTAGGAATTAGGAAGGATTAATTTAGAGGAAATGCAGCCACATTGGTGTGGAGGAAGAGTAGAAAACTATTTAGGGAAAACCACTCTCAGTGCACCCAACTGGGATTGAACCCTGATCTCCCCGTCTTCGACAGTCTAGTCCAACACTATATTAGCGCGTTAGACTACGTGGTCACCGAAGCTGGTATTATTATTATAATTAATAGGTAGCTTCGTAGCTTTCGAGGCCAGATTTTGTTTTTCAAATGAAGTCTAAGCTACTATATTATTTCGAAGCCAAGTCAAAGTTTTTGAGGCTTCACACACCCCTATCTCATATCCAGAAAATTATTCTGTATTTACTCAATTTTTTTAATAAAGATTTACAATCCAGTAAAACTTGTGTTTGAAGAAATAAACAAATATAACACAAATAATCTCTGTATTTTCTTTTTCTTCTTCTTCTTCTTTTTAAGTCAACAACCCAAAAGGTTGGTTTGATGTGATGTCTATTCATCCGGAGCTGGACGCACGCATTTCTTAGGCTGGTTAGGGAAGCCTACACCATCTGGTAGAAATACCATCTACCGTACAAAGGGAGTTCAGAAAGTGTGGTGATTTCCCGTTGCCTTACACATTCTAAAGGGAAAAGGTACAGGAGGGACGATAAAATAAAAGTTCTATTTACTGGCAAAATGGTGGCCATTTCAAAACATTTGAACTAGTCATCGATCAATTTTCTAACGCCTTTATGTCTCAGTTTTTATTAACTGGTCTAAATAGATTTAATTATTAATGAAAAATCTTGTCAAAGGTTTTAAGATAAACGTTACCGGAGAAGTGAATATTTACTCTTATGAGTTGGTATGCAATGAAGATAACTATTAAAATTTGTATAAAAAGTAGAAGAAACATGGACACTGGATCTAAGAGAGACTAGGAAAGTGGAGGCTATGAGAAGGAAGTTTGTGAGGAACATGTTAGCTGTCACGAAGAGAAACAAGATTAGGAATGAATGTATTATTATTATTATTATTTATTATTATTTATTATTATTATTATTATTATTATTATTATTATTATTATTATTATGTAGCGTACAATTTCTGCGAGAATTATTAGAATACACACTTCAGACGATAAGCTCTCACGAAGATTAGCTGAGCCTACTCGATACATTTCTCGTTGTTTTAATTCAGATGGCTGTGACATAGTATGCTATTCCACTCCACTAGGATCGACCTAATACTATTATAAGTCTAGTAGTGGAGCCCGGCGCTCTGAAACCAAGTTACTCGTAATTAGGAGAACAGAATATCGCAGAGTAGAGAGAAGGTACACTACAACAATATTCTGCTGATGGCTTCAGATGATGTGATGGTATAAATTACTGTACTATCTTCACGGGCTGTCTTTGACTAGCACACATGGATTATTATGTTTTACTGATGACGTTGGATGATCTAAATCACTTTACTATCTTCACGGGCTGTCTTTGACTAGTATAAGTAGATTATTGTGTTCTACTGATGACGTC
>CABFWB010000369.1:316625-326840 GCA_902151455.1 Timema bartmani | reverse complement strand
TCCTAGTGCTGTCTTGGTCGGTGTAGATAGCAGCACTGTTTTGATTTGGCTGGAAACAGAAGCTGTGTCAAGGGAGGTGTAAACGAGATGTAGCTACACGAGGCAAACCCACAATGAAAACTATTTACACTCGGATTTCATATTATCCGGCTCGGAATGCCGCCACTTTAAGGCGGATAATCGTGACTCAGTATTTTAAGTACTAATACTTGGTGCAAAAATATGTGAAAAGTGGTTTAGTAACATTTTTAATCATAAAAAACGTTCCTTTCCATTTAAATCAGACTGTACAAGCTATTTCTCGTGCCAGACAGTCATCCCTTCCCCCAAGTCATCCCTTCTCCTCCCTACTGGAATGCTAGTTGTGTGGTCTACGTGTAAGGGGCTATCCGTGTGTTCGCCGCCTGCAATAGTATAATTATGTTACTACTACTAGACTGTAAAAGAGAGGAAAAGAAAGGGGAGAGAATTACAAGATGGTTCTTAGACCGTAGGGGGTGTGAAAAAGCCCACGAGAAAAGGAAAAATTATACTATCCACATCTCAAGAGGGTGGTGAAATCCCATCTAGAAAGGAAGTTTAGCCACAGGGGATGCGACGGCGAAGGAAAATTCACACACACAAAAACGTGGGGACCACGTAGTTTGGAAACTTTCAAGGGTTGGCAATAAACAAAGCATTGGTATACTTGAGTTCATCCAATTTCATCCGTTTTCATTTTTAATCATATTATTATTTTTTTATGTTTTAAATTTGACTAACCATTTTAAGTGTAGAAATCATATATGAGCTGTTAGGAACAAATTAATATAAAAATATTTTCTTGGTTATTTTATGTTGGAAGATTTTTGTGTTAGAAATACAATAATGTCAATAGAAAGTTTATCAATAATATAATTAATGATAATATTTAAATCTATTACGAGTATAATACATATTTTTACTATTTTTATAATTATATTACTCTAAATTAAAAAAAAAATTACTTTCACTTTAAGAAACAACTATTTCATGTGCTTAGTGAGGTATCCTTAGGCAATAATTGCATAGCTTAACGTGAGAATGTAGGGAACGCGAAAAAAGGCCAGTATGTTTACAGTTTTTATGTCAAAACTCTACTATTTCCCGTAGCAGACGCCATCATAATCTGTCCGATGTGCCTAAAATAGACAGAAATCATAGTAGCCTAGCAAATGCCCTATTAAAATGATCTTCTTAACATTATCATAACCTATAAAAGTTCTGAGTCTGGGAAATTAATTTCCTTCTACCAAATATCATTGGTAAAAGAAGAAAAACCTTCTTCAGTGGCCGCATAGTCTAAGGCGTCACTCTCGAAATAGACTAGTGTGCTGAAAACAGGGAGATCGGATGTAATAAAGGGGTTTTCCCTAATGGGTTTTCCACTCTCCCTCCAAGCAAATGTGGGTACACCTCTAAATTCACTCTTCCTCATCACTAGCTAATTAGCGTAATTAATACATGCGTGAAAACTGAACTGCCACGCGGTGCAAAAAACAACGAAAACGAGAGGAAATGTAAGCATTTGAAACAGCTGATCTAAAAGCCTTAATGTAGCCAAAGGCAAATATTTGTGTTATATTTATATTAGTTTTATATTCATTTAAATATTTTACTTACATGAGTTAATTTTTGTTTACCTTATTTACCTACAAAATTATTTTATTCACAGACTTTTTATACCAAATTAATTATTTTAAAAAAAAATCCAATAATTGTATGTACTACGAATCAGGATCACTACTTAAACCTCGTGAACACCGCTGCTTGTAAGAAGCTATTAAGCTAACTGTAGTACAGTATGCTGAGTCCAAGTGAGGAAGGTTTAACCAACGTTAAACGTCATTAACCTAATGGTCACTGCGCTCTATTTGCACGTTTACAATATATAGCCTATTTATAGGTAATAGCGAAGAAAACAATCTTCATCTTGTTACGGTATTTTGTATATTCATGTTAATTTAACCTTTACAAGAATATTTCAAACCGAAGTCTTCCCCCCCCCCTCCCCCCCAGCCCAATCGTGGCTGAGTGGTTAAGGAGGCCATCTAGAAGGATAAGGAGTCCTTGGGTCAATTTAATATTAAATAAAAATAAAGTGTTTATGAGAGGATTCGTTCTCTTAAATCCAGATGCAATAAAATCTATAAAGAAATGGAATTAGCTCACGAAGAGAAATATACATATTTTTCTTTGGTCTGGTACACATCTAAAAAAATATATTACTAGCTCTGAAACTTAAGGATCATTAAATACTGATGATAATTCAAAAAAATAATTTGTATTGGGAAAACATTATATCCAAATAAACCACTTGAATAGTATTTTCATAGTAAGATTTTCGTAGCAATAAAACTTTAGAAAATACATTTTTTTTTTTTGCGGTTGAAAATTAAAATATGTTAATATATTGTTAGTGTTATTTTATAGGTATTGATAATATCTAACAAGAGTGACAGCTTCATATCACATGTCTTGTCGTATGAATAAGTGAATGTAGATCTAGTAGTTTTTTGGCTGTCAGGTAAGATTATTTCTATGAAAACCTGACTGTAGAATCCATTCCACGGAACCTCAAGGTTGCCTACAGCCGACATCTAATGACTGACTGTCAGTAATTGAATATTACTTATATTTCCTTGGGTGATATTATAATTCAAGTGGAAGCATACGCAGTAGTATCTTCGATAAATTCCTTTTGGCCCACTTCGGTGGTCGAACGGTCTAAGCCGTCATTTTGGTGATAGACGATGACCGGGATTTGAATCCAGATCGAGTGTACTGAGAGATTTCTCCCTAATTGGTTTAACAATCTCCCTCTTCGCGTAAATGTGGGTACACTTCCTCTAAATTTAACCTCCTTCCTCCCTAACACGTTGGCGTGACTAATACACATGCATTTAAGCCCAAACGAGTAGTGAGAAGCTCTGACAAACAAAAAGTAATTATATACTTGGTAGATTAATTTTTGTTTGTTGGTTAATCTCCAGCTGAGACAGACAATTTTTCTCTTTTTTTTCTCTCCCCACAAAACAAATATGGCGGCATCACGCTATACCTTTGTCCTTCTTCGTGGGAAGAATGGGCGGTTTTCTCAATAGTCTATCACATCCTATGTTCCTATATACACTAAGCTTGTCTGGGAGGGAGTCATCTGTAGAAGTTGAGAAACCAGTTATTTACAGGCCGGTATAAACAAAACAAAACAAAAAACCACACGAGGCCATGATTTATGGAAAATGTCTGCCATGTCCGGTTTCTTTGAAGACGTTTAATCGTATTATGTTAGGTCTGGCTGGCCGTTTATTCTGACATTATCGCTTTTAAATTCTTTTTAATGTCTTTGCATTCTTGTAGATCTACGTTATCTCTTTTTTGTTTATGTGCACAGCATATTACTACCCGTGAGAGCTACCCGCGTATTTATATTTATAAGATTTAAAATTAGGAAGGAAGAATTTATATTAAGTGTACAATCATTAGAGTAGATGTAGAATGGGCGAAAAAGCCCTAATCTCACCTTCGATCTTGCTTATTACGACAATTACACCTTAAGGTCTGTCGGACTCCGTATCCGTAAGGTGCCTAATGGCCCGTAACCGTAAAGTTCCTAGTGGTTCGTAAGAAACCGACTCCACACTAACAGCTTGCTCTGTTTACAGAATCCTTAGTACAACCGATTCGCCACTGGAGTGGAGGTAACTGACAGCCAGCAGAATATTTTTTTACTGAAAATGGTGGTTTAAGGTCACTAATGTTAACCTATCTTGAAATAATTATCATTTTCTTAGTAATACAATATTATAAGTAGGCCTAATTCTTCCCTATTGATTAATGCATAATTGGCTTTTCCGTAACTTATTTAAAGAACAAAATTATATTAATAAAAATATTAATTTTTTTAGTTTTGTGATTGTGGAAACAAGAGATATTATAGTACATGAAATAATAAATTAAAAAAGTATTATATCCACACTTGTATAATTGGCCACCAAAATATTATATATAACTTAGAGCAAGAGCCATACAAAATATCAGTTTCAGAATAAAAGTTTCTATTTTGTAAACAGCTACGCATAAACACAACCGAACACCGTTTGTATGACGTCATCAACGTCCATCATTTCTTCCAGATCACCATCTTAATTTGTGAAGATAACGCAGCCTTTTAGGAGCTTTTATACAGCATTTTTAAATGAACTACAGACGCCGCTCCCACAACAAAGAAACAGCCAGACGGTAATTTTCATACGTACGTGTTTCATTAATGTAAAAACTGTTAAAAGAATAATATAGTTAAAAACAAATGGTTTGCATTGAAGGAGACATGAGAGTACGTTTGGTAGCTCTAGCTTGCTGTCACTTACCACCCCTCCAGTGGCGAACCGACTGGTATAGCGAGTGACCGACTGACTTATAAGTTATAGCAAGGCAATGGTTCAATCCGGACCAGCCAGTTTTTTAACACTCTTGTAGTGGTTTTCGATTATACCTTCAGGCGAATGCGGGTACAGTTACCTCTTTAATTATAGTTGCTGTTGCTGTTTTTAATTTTTTCTTAGCATCGCATCTCAGTACCCGTTTGAGCGATGTGCAGACATTAATTTCGTTATTTTTTTTAGCACCGTGCCTTAATACCTGTTCAGGTTATACGTGTATGTACTAACTACGTTAATGAGCTAAGAGCTAGGAGCAAATAACTCAAAAAAAGGCTATGCTATGACCGGCCTCTTTGTCTAATAGTTAGCGCCCCTGTCTACTGATCTAGAGGTCCCGGATTTGATTCCCGGTTGCATATCTCACGGTCAAATAAGACATACGATAAAAAAAAGTGTTTTATCAAATCAGCAACGGATAGGGTGGTTAATGTTCTTGCTGCGTGATTAAATAATAATAATAATAATAATAATACTTAGCACCAAGTCTTACTATCCGTTCTAGCTATACGCTTAAGTACTAAATACGCTAATGGGTTAGGAATTGGGAAGGTTGAATATAGATGAAGTGAACTGGCATTTGCGTGGAAGAAGAATGGAAAACCATTTAGGGAAAACCACCCTCAGTTCACCCGAGTGAGATTCAAACCTCGATCTCCCCGTCCTCGGCAGTCTAGCTCAACATGAAACTAGCGCGTTAGCTAACTACGCCAACGATGCTGGTTGCGTGATTGAAGCTATTTTGTTTTCATGATGTGTGCCAATATTTAAAACTTTGGTTTATTTCCAAAATTTTATAAAAACAAAAAATTGTAGTTTAGCTGAATTTATTGCCTAAAATAAATCTATGTTCAATATAAATTAAAATAAATAAAACCATAGATAAAATTAAAAAATCCTTAAATATATTTAGTAGTAATTTTTTTGCGCATTACTTATTCAAATGTGTAGAAATCAGTATAAAAATCAAACAGAGTTTGATAAACAGCTTTCACTCCTGGTCATGCGATCTAGATTGTAAGGGCTGCAATATACGACATTGTCGATGAAGAATTAGTTCGAGTCTCTATAGTATCGGCCGGGTACAATGTGGCGTGCCCTCACACAGGTGATATATCAAAGTAGTTTTCCCACCCTCTCTCCACGAGAGTGCGGGTACATTTCCTTCAACTAACTTTTTTTCCGTCCTTACCTATTCGTATCAAACCGTTCTCTTGCGTCAAAATGTTTAAGCTGAGAAATATTTAATTCTAAAAAAATCTCTGGAATCGAACTAAGGTCCCTCAGTCTCGTGTCCAGCCACCCTTACTATGAGGCCACGGGCGTGAGTTTCCTCGTGTTATCTAACAGAACAGACCGCGGAGTTCAACAGAAACTTGTACTTTTCCCAAGCGATAAAAACTTTACCTAGAAGTTGACCACAGAATAGAGTCCCGTTATTTACCAAAGTGATTCATGAAACTTTATAATATTATTACCATCATCTCCCGTTTCCTTCCCGCGTCTAGAGCGCCAGAGGTCGCGTCTTTCCCAGTTGTGCCAACCTCACACGAACAACAATCCCTAGGGAACGTCAAGGCTTGAAATTATTTTTACTCATTTAACTCCCGTGGAGAATTTTTATACTAGGAATAAAAATCATTTTATAGACAAGTTAAAATAAAATGCACACACCAAAAAAAAAAGATAGTACCTATCACAAAACCTGCTTCACTGGCCGAATGGTCTAAGGCGTCACTCTCATGTTAGACTGCCCTGCTGATGACGTGGAGTTCAGAGTTTCAATACCAGTTGGGGTCTACTAAGGGTGGTTTTTCCTAAAAAATTTCCCACTCTCCTTCCAGGAAAATGCGGTTATATTACTTCTAAGCTGAATCCTTCTCTATCCCTATCCCGTTAGAGTAATTATCGTATATGCGTATGAACTGAGCAGGTAGTAAGAAGCTGAGATTAAATAAATAAAGCTCTCACAAAAAGTAGTCCACGCTTTAATTAAGCTCCATTTTAATAACAAAATTATAGCCTGATAATTAATTTTTTCATGTCTGCTAAATTTACCAATGTAAATTTAATAGAAAGTGCTAAAATATGTATACGGTAATTACATTGTGACTGTTAATAGTTTCCATTTCATCTTGTGAATTAAACAAAAGCATTAGAATTATTCACATTTTTTAAAATGTTGTTCGACACTTTAGCTCAGTCGGTAGCGTGTCTGTCTACCAAGCTACGAGTCCAGGGTTCGATTCCCGGCATGGCCGTAAAATTTATCATTGGTGAATTGTGGGTTTACCCATTCACAGTGATGAATTAACATCCGGAGGTTAGGTGTTGTGTCGGTCCTAGATTTAAGTTAGTTTATAAGTCGTGTGCTGATACAAGCAGTCTGTTTAGAAAGTGCACGTTAAATACAATAAATAAATCGATTTTTTTTTTAAATTTATCTACTTTTAATAATTAAGTTAGAGTCACGTCGATGGACACGCTGGCTAAAGCACCAACCTTTCTTGGTATGGTTCAGTGGTATCGGGGAGGCTGGGGTTCGAAACCCGCGGCCGGGTGTACTGAGGTGTTTTTACTAAATGTTTTTCCCACTCTCCTTCCACGCGATTGCTGGTACACTTACCCTAGGATTCTAATTTCCTTGCCCCTATCTTATTATTGTAAATCAGCAGATAGTCCGGACGGGTAGTGAAACACGTAAAAAAAAAGTATGAAACTACTTTTAAAATTATTGTAAAATGGCTCTAGGTTTCTAAATCATAGTCTACGTCACCATATAATTTGAGCATAGCTATTGATTTTTAGACGGCCTACTAAACCAAGAGTTCTACATGTGTTCTACTTTGATAAAAGCTCATTCGTTTGACTACTCATGTGACGAAAGATCAATACACCCTCTCTAATGTGGGTGGCCTGCTCTTGGGAACAGAATTAGCATCGTGACTCTTTTTGAATTCAATAGATGGTACAGTGTACCACACTTCCACTTTCTCACTCCTTTACCTAAAGATTGAAAAATTTACATCAATTTGGTATTTATGTACCGAAATAGTAGAAATTGTTGCAAAGACATAACTGGAAAAAGAGAGTAACATTCTACCAAAGAGCATAAAGTAATATCGGCAGTCCAGTCTATTACGAGAGTTACACCTTAGACCATGTGACCAACGAAGCGGATCTTAAACAACCTTGATCATGCCTAATCCTTAGATTAAGCCACTAATAACCCTTGTGTCAAACGTATTAACAATAATAATAATAATAAACTCCACGACTTCAGCCCGCAATCGAGCCATACTGAACGAGCAGCCACCGTTTGTTGGCGAAGATAGTGCCAACCTACGCGGATTGAGGGTGTCATGTGGTCATCACAACAAGCCCTCCGTGCGTTAGTCTCATTTTTCTAGACCGGAGCCGCTACTTTTCCATTCAAATAGCTCCTCATTTGTCCACACGAGGCTGAGTTGACACCGTTCCAGAAGCGTATTCAGGAAGAAACAGGCTACCAGATTTATCTATTTTTAAATTTAACCCTCAAAAAGTGCGTTTTAATGTCATCTCGGACTCCTGGAAATAAGATAGAAATAAACAGATATATAAATCAAACAAATAGTTATTTATAATATTTCATAAATGTATATTAAAAGTTGTTATTTACACGACCATTCTGCGTTTTCTAGTTTTAACAAACCGGTGGGTCTAAAACGATATGAAACGACATGCAGAAAAGCCAAGGCAACATATTCAGCTTTCCACTAGAGCTGTCTTCAGCCATGTCTTGATTATAGCCAAGACAACAATTCAGCTTTCCACTAGAGCTGTTCTCAGCCATGTCTTGATTAGACGCAACAATGACACTGCCAGTTATCCTTAAACAGTTTTAGAATACCTCAATCTGAATTTTCCTACTACCTTATACATTCCTGTTCTTTCGCTTGGGTCTTTTCATGCAGCCTTGTCCGTTGATCCGCCCAGATGTGTTTATTTCGGCTAAACTCCCATTTGTTCATCCATCACCTGAACATGGGGGGAGGGGGGTTACCCTTTATGCCCCCTGGTGGATCCACCCCTGTTCAGACCCACTGCCTTACAAACAAAAAAATTGGAAGCACTGGGGGATCAAACCCGGGACCACCGGTATTAATCAAAGATAAATAAAAAATTAGTGATGTAGAACGATTTTATGGAACTCGTAGTGTTCATTTCACGGTAAGCAACGACCGTCAACCATGCGCGTCAACGTGCGAAAGGTTGACTGGGCCTGTTCTAACCAACCAACCAAATAATGGAGGCCCTAATATAACCAGAAATTATTCTTTGAAACGAAACGAGTCTAGAAAGAGCGCCAGGTGGAAAATGTATCATTAAAAAAAAACATCTCCCGGAGTAGGCAGGTGCGCATATCCACGGATGTGACATCACAGGATGTCGGTTCGTCGATCCTGCCTGGACGATTTAATTGGCCAGTAAAGTCCGCCGTCTTCACGCACAGGAAGTATCGTCCGCGTGATTAGCGCATCAAACGGGAGAGAGTGGGCTTAAACTCCCGATCATATGAACTCTGGATAGTTTTATTAATGTCTTATTAAAGGATTATTTGATGTGCGATCTCAATTTATGACGGTACGACTCACTAACTCACTAAACGGACGGAAAAACACTTAGCCTCAGTGACAGTTGATACAATAGCTTAATGAGAGTGTGATCCCATGCATACATTATATATATATATGTATATATATATATATGTATATATATATATAGATAGATAGATAGATAGATAGATAGATAGATCACAGCGTTATACTACCCGTTCGGGTTATACGACTATGTACAAATCACGCTAATGTATTAGCGATTAAGAAGGTTTCATTTAGGGGAAGTGCACCCACATTTGATTGGAGGGAGAGTGTAAAACCATTTGAGGGGGAAAAACCTCACTGCACCAGACCGGGGTCAAACCCCTATCTCCCCGTCTTCGCAGTCTTGTCCAACATGAGACGTGGGGGCACAAAAAAAAAAGTGAAGATTCCTCATAATCTCAAGGCAGAACTATTTCACGAATATATAAGAAAGTAATAACTCTAAGAGTTGAATATAGTTTCTCCTTATTTGTTTGTTTTTAAATAATCGTTCTAAAACTAAATACACTTTTTGAAGCCCCATCTGACCCCCCCACCCCCACCCCCGCCAGGGTGGGAGGAAGCGTGACACAGATTAGGAACCACCGTTATAGATAGAAAAGAATTAAAATATTTTCATCCAGATAGGACCACACCAATCCTTCATATTGACTTGAATAGGTCACGTTCCAGAGATTATTTCGCAAGAGGATCACTTTAATCAGATATATATATATATCAATATAGCATGTAAGTCTATGCTACAGAATTGAAAGACTTAAGACCTACATAAACGATGACCAAACAATTAAAACACCGTTATTTCATTTGATCATTACAAAACACTATAAAATATTATAGCTCACAGATTCCCTGTTTATCAATCAATTAGATTCTGTGATGGCACTTCCAAATATAATCTAACAGGCGGGATCTTTGTAATTGTGTTTAAAACATGACTAGATAAATGGGTACAAGTTATTTGATTAAGTGACCATCCCACTAAGTGGGTCACTCCCCCTGAAGAGTTCAACTTTGTTTTGAAATCAAACAGTCACGCGGTCTTTAAATACCAAGTTTCCTGAATGTTTCCGACCAGGGTTTCTCTACCCTCTACCGCTCCCCCCCCCCCC
>CABFWB010000369.1:291827-309387 GCA_902151455.1 Timema bartmani | reverse complement strand
CCCCCCCCCCCCCAAATGAAATCCTGCGTGCGCCCCTGGTGGTGGTGGACAGTAACTGAAGTGGGAGTGCGCTAATTCCAGTGTGGAGGATCAATGTTGACCTTAGAGGGGAAGTGATCCTCCTCTGGATCACTCCTAACACATTAGAATAATTAGTACATATTAAGCGTAGGTCTATACAGGGTGTCCAGCTAAAGAATATTTTAAAATTCCCTGACTTTTTCAGAACCAATTTACAACTTTTCCAGTCACTATAATATTTTTTTAAATATATTAAGATTGCAATTTAGTGTAATACTATTTTACATTAAGTATAGCGTTTCTGAAATTATGTCACACTGTGATAATGCGATTTAACTTAGATTTTAGTGAGATAATATTAAGACATTAAAAGATCACCTTACACCAGTACAGCTTAAAATTGTTGTGAGGCACATTATTTTTTAGTTTCGTCTTCCTATAACATAATCAATTCTCAAACATGCGCATAACCATAACTAAACTTTGACTAAAGACACGCAGTAGAGGGGTAGAAAGGCAACTTGAAAATCACATGTTGACCTTGAGAATTGAGATTAGCGTGCTCAACTGGGCCAGCTGTGTATTCACTGGAAGAAATGTGTTATTTTTACTATTGTAAATAAAAGTGTTTTTTTAATGAATATTCGAAAATTTCACAAATTTGATCAAATTCCCTGACTTTTCCCTGTTTTCTAGGTTGCTAGACACCCTGTAGGACAAACGAGTAGAATGGCGCGGTGACAAAAATAAAGTACCCATATTGAAAGGCGGGTGGAATGAAATCCAATCTATTCTAGTATAATTTGCCGATGACGGATAGCTAAGGACTCGAATCTCGGGAAAGTATAGTAAGGATTTTTTTTTCTTGGTTGGTTAAATCACTCCCTTCACGCAAATGCAGGTATGCTTCCTCTAATTCCCACCTTCCTCGTATCTACGTTAGTAGTGTAATTAAAATTAATGTTTTATAGCTCGGACGAGCAGTGATACGAAGAGTTTTGGTTACAAAAACTGCTAAAATACTGACCTTAGCTCTCCTTCTATCCCCCCCTTACCTCCAAGAGTTTAGTGTGTTTTATTCCTACCCACACACTAACATGGATGGACGCAAGACTAATGTGCCCGGTTCTAATCTCGGGATGTGTACTTAAGTTTGATTTTTCTCTCAATGTGGTTTACGTCTACTTGTAAAAATAGTTAACTCAAGTCAAAGGAAATAATTAAAACTTTTTATTTCCATTTGTGGATGCACAGTAAAAAAAATAAAAGGCGGCGAGTGTATAAAGTGTATCAGAGTCATTATTTTCAGTCATCTAAATATAGTACTAGTCTCTTTTATACTCTAAAGGCCCAGGTTTGTTGTAAATGTGTTCTTATAATCACATAGGGATATTTAATAATAATAATAATAATAATAATATTTGGCACCGCGTCTTACTACCCGTTTGGGTTATACGCTTAAGTACTAATTACTCTAATGGATTAGGAATTGGGAGGGTTGAATTTAGATGAAGTGAACCCGCATTTGCGTGGAGGAAGAGTGGAAAACCATTTAGGAAAAACCACCCCCAGTTAACCCGACCGAGATTCGAACCTCAATCTCCCCGTCCTCGGCGGTCAAGCTCAACACGACTAGCGCGTTAGCCAACTACGCCACCGAGGCGGGTTCATAGGGATATTTATTTTATTATTTTACTATCATTGCATTTATTGCACATCAATTTTCCTAGTCCATATATTTTCTTTAAACTATATGAAATAAGAAACTTAGCTAAGAATATGTTCACCATCATCTTTAATATGGGTGTTTAACCCACAACCAATCAATATAAACCACAGTGACTGACTATATGTTATTGCACTTTAAGAATCCTTATTTCGTAAATTACTTTTTAACACCCCATTTAAATATTTACATTTATATTATTGTTACTTAACTTTGTAATCTTAAGTTAACTAACGATGCTGTCATTTAACGTTTAACTTAGAAGAAATTCACCCGCATTAGCTTGTGGAGGGGATAGGAAAAACCACGTTGACAAATAATACGAAGAAAAACCTTCAGTTACCAGTTATTCAAACCGGTGAAACCGTCACTGTGTACCTACATAGTCTCTATTATATTCCGATTATTAGGCTAGTTACTTTTAATTGGTGCATTCAGTGCACTGTCTATTAATGGCATAATATAAGGAATTATGATTATGAGTTTAGCTTAAATAAAGTGCACCCGCATTAATGTGGAAAGGGAGGTAAAATGATTGAATCAATCATACCTTACCCACATTCATGCAACACGATTACTAAGAAAAATCGGGGACTCGAATCAAAGTCTTTTGAGAGTGTTTAGGCAACGTTTGGGGACGCAATGCTTTATCGACCTTGATCACAATCGATCCTTATGTTATTGCTTCTTTCCTAAAATATATTATCTAATGGAAAGAGAGAGAAGGATTAAATTGTACGAGCTGCACGAACATTCACCTCGAATAATCATTAGATACATAGCGTGAAAATTAACATATAAGAGGTATATATGATAGAGAGTTAAACCCCGGTCTATCAATTAGGAATCAGGCACTCAAGTGTATACCTAATTTTTACCAGTTTTTAGATCTTTTGATCAAAACATAATCAAATTATGATTTTTTCTTACACTTTTTTAAAAACATATCAATATAATCAAAATTAAAAGAATTAAAAAATAAACTATGTGATCAGGTTTTGTGCTCAGAACCAATGAAAAAATGTTTTTAAATTAAATATTATCTTTTTAACAGTGAGCCAGTGAAGAGGGATGTTAGTATCCAGTGTTATCACCCTAACAGTTTAAAACGAGAGATAATATTTATTCAACGAGATATAGTCAATTCATACAATGCAAATGTAGGCCTACTATGGACTAAATCTTGTCAATTCCAAAATGAAACAAACAAGGTCAACCTTTTCCACAAACTAGACTGGATACTAACCCTGTTAGAAAAATTTGTGTCTATTGTCAAAAAACATTTTTTTTAAATGGCTTCAAGTCAAATGTGTGTCTTAAAATTATTTCTGTATTACAATCTTGCTTAATAAAACAAGGTGTAACCCAATTTTTTACTATATACATATTTGACAGTTTAAAAAAAACTATATCTACTTTCACGTCCTCCTGCGTCAAGTCATGTGATATGTAGCAGTCACTTTTAATAAATAGTACCAATACCTATAGAATAACACTAAAAAATAATTAAAATGTTGGCCCCAAAAAATGTGTTTGTATTTTCTAAAAGGTGCTAAAAATGTTATTTCTTGAGAAAATCAAGGTATATAAAGGGTTACTAAAGTTACTAAGACTCGCATACATTTATACGTCACGTTAAGTGATCTGTAGAAATCACTTTTAATATATAATATCAATCAATACCTATCAAATAATGTCGATATCAAATATTGTTAACCACACAAAGATAAATTTTTATTTTTAGACCACCCTTCCTACCATGTTTTAACTATACATAATAGCAAAAAAGGGGGACAGCAAAAAGTGCTACACATAAAGAATCAAGCTTTATTCAAATAGCTTTTAGAGTTATCAAGAACTTGACATTTTTAGGGGGAGAGAGAAGAGGGCCTTCAGTTGAAACCCCTTCCCCCAATTTAATTCCGGAGCCCCTGGTTAAAAATAATATTAATTAAATATTACCCAAAAATATATTTGCATCAATAAAAGCATAACATTTTGACGTCGATACAATTATTATATTTTAATACTGTTACTTGTATTGTTTTTGCACTAGGTCTTCTATCATTTCTTTTAATTTGCAACTTTAGGGCTCGCACCGTGATAATTGCGTGGAACTCGCCAAGTCGTGATGTTTAAGTTTTTGACTTTCGTTGGCCAAGTATTTAGTAAGTACATGGTTATTTTCACCATCTCACAAAGGGTATTAGAATGACAGTTTTGAAGCTTTCTATTTGTACAGAAGTGAGAAAAACTAAATGGAATAGGTTCATGTGATAGTAAATTATTATTATTATTATTATTATTATTATTAAACCTTAAGAAGAAATGGAAGGGAACGTCAGGCAAAGCCAGTATTTTTGCAGTTTATATCTCATTTTTTGCTAACACGTTAAACAAAACATTGCTTGGATACGCCTAGTTTAACGCTCGAGTGTAATTTCTTCAAACCACATTATACTGCAAAGTGTTTAAAAGAACCAAAATGTTTATAAAAGTGTTTATTAAACTTTTATTTACTAAAAAAATTAGTCATATTTGTATTACTAGACAAATCAGGCATTACATAAGTAAATAAGTAAATAAACTCTCAATAGTGCTCTAGTTTCCGTAGATCACAATATAATATATTCAAATATGCTTTAGGCTGTAAGTATACCGCGCGCTACCTGTGAGCAGCTCTTAAAACTTTTAAAATAAATTATATACCATTGAGAAGTTTGATTAGGATCTTTAAAAATTAAAATTAAACTATGCGATATGTCTATTTATTGATATCAAACATTCAACATTTGAATAAATGTAAAACAAGGCAAACCATTAAATATAAAGTAGGTTGTATGTCACACATTTCTAAGTCTGTCTATATATCAAAATTGCGCTATTTTATGTATTTTAAAATTACTAGATACAAATTGGTAGCATAATTTTTTATCTAAACTTAACATTTACTCAAGAATTGTTTGCTAATTGAAATTATTGTGTGATTAACAAAAACAAATTAAATTTTAAAACTCATTCCTTCAATTGAATTTATTTTTTCTAATCATTTTAGGTATTGTCTAAGACATTATACACGATTTAATTATTTTTTTAAAATCCTTTTTACATTCAATGTCAAAACAGTTAAAATATATGTTTCAACTTTGGTTTTTACCTTTTAAATATATTTTATTTAAATTTATAAATCTGTCATAACAAGGCATTGTATTTTTTAGCTTAGAATTTCAGGTAAATTAAATAAAAAAAGAGGTTTTATTGAATTGTTGGAAAGGACAGACAACTAATTATCGGGTTTTAGGTGCTAACGAAGTTCCCGGAACAGTAGATAAAAGAGGTGTATTTTGGAACATGTTAAAAAACTAAGATGCCACTAACATAAATACGTGAAAAAAAAAGGTTGGTATCATTAGTTTATTTCTCATTCAACTATTTTTTCGAGTGTATAGTCTCATTTAAAATTATAGATTATAAATGCCTGGTAAAATATGAAAAGGTTTAAGTGAAATTTTTATCAAAACTAATTTAAATTGAATTTAGGTGGTAAGTGAACTTCCATTTTTTTAACTTTTCCATTTTTATTTAATTAAGATTATTTTATGTGTAATATTAAACACTAATCATAATTTAGGTTGTGAACAATATATTACTTTTGTCATTTGATGACAGGTGTAGTATTTAAAAATAATTAACTATCATACAATTTACAAACTATTATAACTTACCTTTCGTGAGTTAGTTATATCCATACAACGAGTATCTAATTAAGAAATCCAATCACATAAGTCCTAGGGCGATCACCTCAACTATAAAAAAATATCCTACACAGTATCACACAGATTTCCTCTTACAATGGAATCAGAAACAACACAGTCATTTTATACTGATATAAATAATAAACTAACATCTCCACTCGTCACAAGAACACAACAATTAGTCCACTCGTGGTTATTTTTATTCCAATAATAATGAAACAAATGTGCCGTAATTCACACATTAAAATGTCAAAAGACGACGCACAAACACAGACACTTCCTCGACCAATTGATGCACACTGACTGATCACACTGGTCGTACCTTTGTTGTGTCATGGTTGCGGTGAGGAGCACTGGAGCGCACCTAGCGGGCAGACACCGAACCGCTACCGTACGTAGCCTCTTCCCGCGGAGTCACGTGAAATACTGTGCGTCCAATAAGAAGTATTTCTTTTTAACAATGTAAATTCTTTGCAAGCTCTCTTCAAAATATTCTAAGCTCAACGAAGAGATCTAAACCAGTGGTATCGTACTTAAAACTGGTGAGGAAAAAGTAGGTGAAAATTGTATCATGTAAAAAAAAAAGAGCTTATTGCTTGGAGATCTTGGGAACCTTGGATTTAGATCTCATCATGTGACTCAACATAGCCATTGTTAACTTTACGTTCCCTCAATTTCTCGTTATTGTTTTCATCTTTCTCTTATCGTAGTTTACAAGAATGCCATTTTCAAAGACATAAATCACAACTGTGCCAGTTCTTCAAATTCACTTTCTTGAAATTACTTGATTATGAAAGGCCAATGGTGCCTTCATTCTACCGAAAAGGTAAAGCCAAAGTTGGAAAATATTGTATAAAATCAATTGTTAGGAACTTAATTCGTCAATTATTTTATAATGTAGTCTAGTTCTATATATATTTATTTTTTCAGACATTTTGTATTTCATTTGTGCTTAGTGTAATTAAAATCCAAAGTCCCAAACTACTCTATTATATTTTGTCCTACCTAGGCGTGTTCGACCGAAACTTGAACCATAGGTGAGTAACCAATGTTTATTTGGGCATATTTAGATTAAATATTTCCTCTATGTTTGAATTTATTTAAAGAGACCAGTAAACCCTTGCGAAACTTTCACACATCCAACCTTCCTCCCCTCACCCCCCCAAAAAAAGATTTAGTCTTTTGTTGGGTTGTTGAAATTAAATACTCAGCGAAGTGTATAGACAAAATAGCAAAAAGAGTTTATTTTCTGTAATTGATACAAAAATATTGTTAGATTTTTCTTTTAACTTAAATTTTAAACAAACAATGTGTTTCAACGTAAACTAAGTATTCTATCTCAGAAGTCGGTAAAATACCCTATCCACTGATACCTTGTTCATCGCTGTAGGCTTTGTATTAGTTGAGAAAAAGGGATGTTGACAACATAAATAATATATAGGATACTATTGTAAACATAGTATACAATATTTTATTTGAAATTTTAAGCCTGGTTAGTATGGATCATGGGCAAGAAATAAGTTAAAATAGATTATACTATCCCGAGAGAGTATTGGTTGATTATTGATGTTCGTAGATCCCCTGGAATGCACTCTCTTTAAAAAAATTCTAACCGGCCCTCTAGCATATGTTTGCTTTATTTCTATAAGGTGAAACTTCTATTAAAATAATCTCAATGCATTTTGTTATGTTTGGAGCTTCGAATGTAATAAATAGTTTTTTTTATCTCAACATCTTTCATTCAAATGCTATGGGCTATAAAAAAGTTCATAACAATATGTTTTAAGAGAAGATTATGTTCGCATGTATCATGTTCCATAATTTATTATACATTAGTAGATTACTTTTAATTTGGCCTACCTTGATTATATATACATTATATGTTATACACAGTATTATTATATATATTATGTAATATATATATTACTAAACTCAAGTTTCAAGCTTGCGTGCTTATTTAGTTAAGAAGCTTTTAGTGGAATACAACTTATTTAAGTGTAGCTTTGTGATTTACATTACTTTTTGAGCACCATCATATTAATTTTAAGAGATACATTTTTTAATTGTTAAGCCCTGTTGTTGGTAGTAAATATTCCTCAGATTAAATAAATATTTGCTATTTTCTAAGAAAGAGGTTTGTATATACTCAATTTAAATTAGATGTTTCTTCTTTCTTTTTTACCAAGCTGGTCGTGGAACAATTTGGAAATAACTTTAGAAATCAGCCAAGAATTGAAGACCTTCTTTATTTCAATCCATTTTCCAAAGTTATAAAACCTAATCAATACTCGTTGGTTACCGTTACGCTGCCAATGTTACTTTGGTTATTGTGTAACGAAGTCAATAGAAAACTAAATTTTTAGAATGTATTTTTTAACTGTCTCAAAAATAAATAGGTAGGCGGGAATTTGATACAAAAATATGTTGGGGGAGAGAGCGTGGGAATTTAATGATCTACCAAGAGGAGCCTCTGCTCAAAAAGGTAGCACTAAATTGTAATATATTTTAGTCAGAAGTAATTTTTGCAATTGAACTTTTTTCATTCGCACTGCATCTGAAAAATATTAGAATATATTATATGTATCAGAATTTGCGTAGAGCGAGGTAGTGGGAAACCATTTAGGAATAAAAATCACTCTCAATTCACTTGGATGGGATTCGAACCCCTTATTTTCCTTTACTGACTAACCAAACTAGACAATTTTGAAGCTTAGTTCACGTGACCATTGATGCGGGTGAATGACCTTGTTATTAATAAAATGTGTGTGTAAAAATTAGGCTGTGATTTATAAGCATAATATAAAGAAAATACCAGTCTTATTTGATAATGGCCTTGTTCATTGAAACAATCGTTGGTCTGTTATGTTATGGTCGGCGGATTTCCAACAATCACGTATATACTTGGGTTAGAATCTTAGGGAATTCTAATATACAGTGAGTTCGGAAACTCATAGCCTAAACTGTGCATATAAATTGTTTGAACCAAACATAATACAAATCCTTATGCACTTATATCCAGAAAAATATGCTAATATCATTAAAATGTGTTCAAATTTTCGGCTTACAGAGCCGGAAGAGAAAAGCTGTTCAAGCATGCGTGTACAACAGGCTGCATAGGAGCTAGGCGCACGGCATTGCACATGTAGTAATGGCAAGCTGTGTAGTCCCGCGCGCCTAACTACTATGCAACCTTTTGTACACTCATCCTTGAATAGCTATGCTTTCCCAGCGCTGTACGCCGAAACTTTGAACACAATTTAATGGTATTAGCATAGTTTGCAGGATGTAAGTGTAGTGGGATTTTATATTAATTTTGGTTCAAACAAACAATATGTGTAGTTTGGTCTATGAGTTTCCGAAAACCCTGTATATATAGTCTATGGAGATCAAAGGCAGACAGGAAACGATTGATTTGGATTTCACGTCAATAATTTCTCTCGTATTCAAAGAACAATAAACCTAATTAATGTTTTAAAAACTTTATAAATACAAGTTTCTAAACAACTTTTGTTCGATATTTTTAATTTAAAAAGATAATTCAAACTTTCTGTTACAGAACACTTTTGACGCGTGTTTGCGAACGCTTATTCCATTGTTTCTTTATAACACAACACATGTTTCTTACTTGTTGCGGAAGTTAATCTAAACCGCAAAAACAAACCAACACACACATACACACACAAAAGAAAGACATGTTTTAAAGCGGAAGGATATGGCTCGATAAGAAAATTGAGGACGGCGCGATGGAAACACTGTTTAGCAGTAAATGTATGCATAAGTTTTTTCAAGCTTCCTGTTTGTAGTACACCAGTGTAGAACTAACACATGGGAAGAAATGCATTAAATTATAAAATCTTGAAGGAATAGTTTCAATCATGATCCTAGAATGAAATTGAGAACAACACTCCAAATTGTGTAGGAATAATCTGGAAGCTAGAAAAGTAACCAGAACTGCATTCACGTATTCATAAGTTTTTTTAGCACCGCGTCTTACTACCCGTTCGGGTTATACGATTATATACTAATTACGCTAATGGTTTTAGGAATAGGATGGTTATATTTATAGGGAGTGTACCATTATTTGCGTTGAGGTAGAGTGGAAAAATCATTTTGGAAAAACCACCCTCAATACACCCACCCGAGATTCGAACCTTGATCTTCTCGTCATCGTCAGTCTAGTTTACTGTGAGAGTAGCGCGTTAGACCACGCGGCCACCGGAGCGGGTATATTCATAAGTTAAGTCATCTATTCTGCAGTTGTCACTTTTGATAGGTAAAATCAGTACCTATAAAATAACAATAGCAATAATAGTGAAATGTTATCAATGTTGGGTGAATAAAAGTTAATGTTTGTATGTTGTAATAATGGACCAAAAAAGCCAAACCCATGCCAACAAATTTGATTAAAATAATTAGATTAAAATGAATACAATTACTTTACAGAAACAATATATGCAATTTTTCACTTTATACAAAAGCAAAATATGAAAACTCCCAACACGGGAATGAAGGTAGTAGTAGGTGGGCCCTATGATAACTGTGAGAGGTATTATTGGAACGGTGACGTCACTCCCGTCCTCCATGGGTTATCCCTAATGACGTCATCCCCACCCTGAGGTAATTAATCCTTATGTCATCCCTCTCCCTTCTTGTTATCATCCCCCTCTTTCCAATACCCTCTCCCACCTACCCTCTAGTCCCTGAGCTAATTGATGCTAGATGATCGAATGCTGCAATCCTGCCCATTTGAGATTTTGCTCCATTTGATTTTTGTCCCAATTGATTTTTTTACTCGATTTGACTTTTTGCCCCATTTGATATTTTGGTTCTGAATTTCTGAGTTTCTGAAAGGATATTGCTGTGTTATTATTTATCATGTGTGTGTTAAATTAAAAATGGGAGCAAAAGGGGTACATATCGACCAAAAGAGAAACAGAATTTAGCAAAAGGGGTGCATGTTAAATCAAAAGGGGTACGTATTGAACATAAGAGGAACAAAATTGAGCCAAAGGGGGTGCGTATTCAGTTAAAAAGGGGCCACATGCTATTTTTTATCAGTTGGGAACCTAGTCCTAGACCCTGGCCCGTGCTTCTATCGCGTTGAAATCTTGTCGGAGACTTGAGCGCTCTGTGTATACTATATCAGCCCTCCCCCCCCCCTTTTCTTCCTTCCCTTACCCTACCCAAAATGTCACAACCCTGATGACGTCAGAAAATAATATTAATATAGTAAATTATCATCAATGTTGACAGCAAAAAAAATTTCATATGAGTGTATTCCCTAAAAGTTCCTTCATACCAAAATTGTACTTTATCTTCTCTTTTCTCTTCAGACGCTAGAGACGAGTTTACGTAGCCTGTTAAAAATTCTTAGAATTTTCAGCCTCTAATAAATTCTTTAAGTTACTCAGAAGTAACAGATATTTCACTGGACATCACAAGGGACAGAGTTCGAAAACCTTATAGCAGGCATGTCAAACTTACGGTCCGCGGGGCACATTGTTTTGTGAGGCCCACGGGACTTTTGATGAACAATACGGTCTGTTTCTTCCTTTTAATAAACGTCAAGAGATTATAACATTTGGAAATTTGTTATTTCGTAGGAAATCTGGTATGTGAGGTTAAAGTATCAAATTGGTACTTTCTCTCTTCGACAGGGAATATTTTCCAAAAACTGTTGAATTTTCGTACCAAATATGTACAATGTTTGGCATAACATATTTATTATGTTAAGGGGGAAGTTTAGGGCACGCATTTTTTATAGTATTTTTTTTACCAAAATAAATATTTTATAGTAAAATATTTTTTTTACCAAAATAAATATTTTATAGTAAAATATTTTTTTTTACCAAAATAAATGAAATATTTCTCCAGAAGAAACGTAGTGTTTTATTTTCTTCACATGGTGATATCAACAGTTGTTGAATATCTGTCAAAAGCATAGCGTCATTAGATGAGAAACTTCACAAATGAAGAGAAAAAGTTGTCATTAAATTACAGGACACCCTTGACAGATATTCAACAAATGTTGATATCCCAATGTGAACAAAATTAAACTATGTTTCTACTGGAGAAATATTTAATTTTTAATTTGTAATATGGTCCTTATGATCAAACGTGTTTGACACTCCTGGTTTATAGGGTTTCAATAAATTCTGTTTTCCATTTAAGATGATGACTTTGTTATTAGATCAATATTGATAAAACCTAACCGAAAATAATTGTTACTCTAAAAAAATGTCCAAAGTAAACCTTTTGTTTCACATCAGGATAGTTTTAATCTAATTTATTGTAACTATTCAAAGTTCTGAAAACCCTAAATACAATCATTATTACCAGCGGCAAATTTCGCTAAAAGCTAGTAGTTTTATCAGAGACTGTTTCTTAAAGCTACGATAACCAGCGACTGTTACTAAAATCTAAGATTAACAGAGACTGTTAAGAAAAGTTTGGACTACCTGTGACTGTTACTAAAATCTAAGATTAACAGAGACTGTTAAGAAAAATTTGGATTACCTGCGACTGTTACTAAAAGCTAAGATTAACAGCAACTGTTAAGAAAAGCTTGGACTACTTGTGACTGTTAATGAAAGCTAGGATTACTTCAATTAATTATAAGGTATATGCTAAGAAACATGAATTTAAAGGAAATATCCCAGCAGTATACTAGATAAAAGGTAATACATCGCTCGGTATTTTATAAAAACATTTTGGTACGTGGCCAAGATTCGAACACCTGTAAATTTACCCCACTGTTAGATGTTCTAGGCTTATTTTATTTATATAGCTTCTGAAAGGCTCTTCCTGACTTTATCTCCCTCATAGAACTGAGTCAGTATCTGACAATATTAAAGACCACTCCATAGCTGTTCCTCCAAGATTGCAAAGATCACACATAGAACTGAGTCAGTATCTGACGATATTAAAGACCACTCCATAGCTGTTCCTCCAAGAGTATGAAGACATTTTTAACCGATACACGTTGAAGTGGTCGTTTTTTCCACTCTGCCACAGACGATGCTTTGGTCACACCTCTCTGTCCAGTTTTAACCACAGACTCATGATGCAATCAATAACCTTTTCGAACAAATGAGGAGTTGGTACACTCTTACCCGCAGTATGACACTTCTTGTCCACTGGCCTGAGGGACTTTGACCTTCCACTGATTAATTTTAAATTAAGTATGAATATAATTATTTTTATGTTGGAATATATTATTCGTATGTTGTTTCAACACATTAAAAAATGTTTAAAAAACTAAAACTAAGTTAATTTTTCAAGGTATTTTATAGTATACCACAAAAGATAAACCAATGTCAACAAATTTTATTTAAAAAATGATTTAAAATAAATACAATAGCTTTCCAAAAATAAAATAAGTAATTTTTCACCTTTGACAAACGTTAAATATGAAAACTTCCAAAATGGAAAGGAGTGTAATACATATATATAGTAATAGTGGACCGTTGTAATGTTGGTTGCAAGTTATTGGGCGAAAATAGTTTCGAATATTTTTATTGTGCTAATAAAGTTAATAAAATTAGCCCTACATCGACTTTCTAACTACAATTTTTTTTTAGCACCGCGTCTTACTACCCGTTCGGGTTGTACATTTATGTACTAATTACACTAAAGCTTGATTCACACGTTCGCCGAAAATAGAAAGCAGAATCTGCCTCAAAGGCGCAGCAATTCACACACTTTAAGTTGACCCATGATGCAGTGCAACATTAACTTAAAACAGCTAATTATCAACATATTTTATTTTCTAGTAGATAGACGTATCTTTTAGATCATTCTCCTGATGGATGTTTTCAAATTATAACGCTGTGTCATGGCACAATCCAATACATTGTTACACACACTTTACATCAACGGGTTATTTCAAATCTTCTTAGAACTGGCAACGAAGCTGTCTGCTAGCTTCTGGCTGTAAAGTGCATGCGTTGGCATTTGTCAAATGCGCATGCGCACTGATCTAAGATGGTTGGTTCTGAGATTTGATTGGATCTCCCGTGCCGAACATCTCGGACAGAGCTGACGAAGTAGAGATGAGTTGAACTTTAGCAGAACAGCTCGCGCTGATGAGGAAGAAATCTTATGATTGGCTTAGAGCTCGTCACGTGACCACGTTTCTGTTCTGCGCTTGTTTTTTGGCGAGCGTGTGAATCCACACTAATGGTTTAAGGTATAAGAAAGGTTATATTTAGTGGAAGTTTACCCGTATTTGCGTGGAAAGCGAGTGTAAAACCATTTAGGATAAACCACCCTCAGTACACCCGACCAAAATTTAAACCTCGATCTCCCCGTCATCGGCAGTCTAGTCTACTGCGATAATAGCGCGTTAGACCATGCGGCCTCCGAAACGGTTATAACTAAAGTTCTACTCGACAAAAGCTTTCGACTATCAAGAACTTTATAGAATTCGGTGTCGAAATTTTTAAACCAAACATATATTCTTCCCAAACACATGACGAAGAGAGTTTTGAAATGACACTCACAAACCCCTCCTCCAATCCACTCCCATATTTCTAGCTTCATCACAATTCCAGAAAATGTGTGGGTACTGATCAGCCCATTTAATTTATCAGCTGTTCAAAACATATATGAAGGGTACAGGGAAAAAGGAGGAAAGTCTCATTACAAACATTTTCCAAGACAGCTTTAATGTCTCAAACCACGTAAAGACCCCAAAATACTTTTTTTCAAATTAATTTAAATATGACAGAAACCTCTTTTAACCAAAAACTGAAGTACATTATTAGATAGGTCTCCTGATTGTCTAACAGATGGCAGCACGAACTCAATTTGAGTTGAAATGGAACTTTTCCCCCTTTTCTCCCTGTATTCTTAATTTCAACCTAAGATTTCTAATTTAGTCTGACCTACTTCGGTGGCCACGTGGTCTAACGTGCTAATCTCTTGTTAGACTAGACTTCCGAGGACGGGGAGATCGGGGTTCGATCCCAGTCAGGTGCACTGAGGGTGGTTTTTACATAAATGGTTTTCCACTCTCTCTCTCCACGCAAATGCGGGTGTATTTCCTCTAAATTAAGCCTTCCTAATCCCTAATCCATTAGTGTAACTAGTACATAGGCGTATAACCTGAACAGGTAGTAAGACGTGGTGCTAAGAAAACAAAATTAGTCTGCCAGATAGGATTGGCCAATTTCCAAAAATAAGTGCCTCCATTTTCTAAACCATGTTTATAATGTCATAGGTTGCATAACACGTAACTAAAATTAAATAGTCCACAGCTCAGAAGATAAATACAACGGTGTATAATAAAACGTAGTGAATAAAATATTACTTAAAACGATTGTCTTTCATCACAGATAATACATCACTTCAGGGCACACTAAAAAAGGTTAATCAAACTGGACCTTTTGAAACATAAAATTAACATAATTTAAATAAAATCAAACAAAATTTCATTTTTATTTAACTCATATTTTATTATTGTCATAAATATAATGGTAGACCTACTTTATTTACAATCGTAGTCACTGGCGATAAAAACAACCCAAAGAAAACTCACTAATTACAAAACAATATGGCTACCAAAAGACATTTCAAAACACCATCTGCTGTGTTTACCGGCGATTAATTGGCTAAAGTTTCTTCTCGCATTCTTATTGGGTTATACAAGAGTGGTCAGTGCTCATGTCCATGCATAACGCATAACAAGTTAAATTTAAGTAAGCTTTATGCATTAAGCACTATTTACTATTCATTTTTATTTTATTGATTATAAATGTCATCATTGAAAGTAATTTGTTTCAACTTCTTGTGTACTATGTCCTATGCATTATTCGCTATTGATTATGTTCTATGCATGGATATGAACCCAGCCTTACCTGGGGTAGTTTATTTTGATTTATTTTCCGGATTTTATGTGAAGCAGTGGGCCTGAAAAGAGGTCTAGAAAACTGAGATTAACAGCCGGAGGGTTCGTTGTGCTGACAACATGACACCCTCTATCCATGGGAGTCGGACCTAAATTTGCCAACAGATGGCGGCCGCTCGGTTGATATGGCTTTATTTTGAGCTGACACATCAAAGTGTGTATTTTTTTTAAAAAAAACACTCTAAGAGTGTTCATTGGCCATAGGTTGTGTATCTCTTGAGTTAGACCACTACTGCACGGAGCGGACCTAGGGTTGGCAAGAGGTGAAGGCTATACAGGCAGTCCCAGTTATGTAAAGTATAGTCAGGTCGTGATAAATAAAAAAATAACAGCTTTTAACAGTCATGTCAAACTTACGGCCCGTAGATCTTAATGATGAACCAACATACAATAAGATCCTATTTTTCTTTTCGTCTGAGTTGTAGAAACATGCCGTTTGTCGCATTTAATTTAATTTTAGCTATTTATTTTAGGTATTTAACGTGCAATTTTTGAACCGACCTTATATCAGCACACGAGAATTTCTATGAACAAGAGTAAAAAAGCTTGTCAATTTTGTCGGGAAAGATATTTTCACATATCTTTCAGGGTTCTTTTACATGCAATGATCGACGTGGGACCGACGGCTTTACTCCTCTTCTGAAGGAAGCCAAGCAACGTATTGTCATCGCTTAGGAAAAATCCATTGACCCTGCCATCTGGGTTTGAACCACATTTTATTGAAACAAATTCAAAAAATTTAAGAAATGATCAATTTTTAAAAAAATGAGTAATAGAACCTGCAAAAATTTCTGGGAAAAGAATAGGAAGTGAATTTGAGTGTTTTACAACCTACGTATCGTTTTGTTATAAAAATGCACCAAGCTGGAGATATTTATATTTAAAATTATTTAAACGCATCTGTACTAATTAAGCTAGAGTTTTAGAGATAACACTTCTTCTAAATTATATTTTACTTATCACATTTGCGTTGAGGAAGAGTGTAAAAAACTTTAGTAAAAGCAGACCTCGGTTTCAGATTCTACCGGGATTCGAACCCCAATCTCCTCGTTATCGGCAGTCCAGTCTATTGCGAGAGTTACGCCTTAGACGATTAAGCCCCCGAAGCTGATTTCAAAGAAGTTAACGTTGATAGTGTCAAAAAAAATGGATAGCTGCAGAATGCATGACTTGGCTTATGGATGTATTTTTTAATAATGGTGAGATGTTGATAAGTTTAGTTGTATGTGAATCTGACTATACCTTACTTAATTGTGTTTTTTACCTGAGGTTTTTTCCTTTGAGTGGTATGCTCACAAGGGTTCTAATATTAGACTCCAGTTTTTTATTTACTGCAGGAATTACCTGGGTGGCTAGTTTGATTTGCTATTTTTTTTAATATTAGAAATAATAATTAATCTATCTGAACTTCAAACTCTACAAATAATTTGTTTTGCTTGTAGTTATCTCATCCTCGTTACTTCCACGTCTGTGGGTACATGGACTAAGACGTCAGAATTGCCGAACCCGACGTGCTAATGATGCTAAGGTCGAGGTTAAATTACCAGATGCTGAGACGAATTATTTTTCTAGATGTATACAATTTATCCACGCAAATGCGGCTACATTTAACATAAATTATGCTTTCCTCTTCCATGACTCACCCATGTGTATAAATAATCAATCGTATAGCCCGGACGATATTAATACGCGGTGTACAACAACAAAAATGTTACTTTTTAATCCAGGCTTGGCAACGACTTAAGCTAAGGAAGCGGAGAGAAGGAGTTCAATTTTAAAAAGGCACCATCAGTTGCCTGAAAAGAAGATTATGTCACATTTTAAAGCTATTAAATAAATATAACAACCTTTCGACAACGTTGTTAAAGTATTTTGTGTGAGTTTTTATATGCATCAAAGAGTAATTTATTCTCATGATGATCCACCTACAAGAAATGTGGAGTTTGTAAGAATGTTGAATTTATCAAATACTGAGGGATTATTGATAAAAACACACTCATGGGCTAAAATGTTAATACTAGTAGTTATGTGAACAGTAGACCTCGCTCCATCCGTGTTCTTATCTTACCAGTAGTTCTGTGAACAGTAGACCTCGCTCCATCCGTGTTCTTATCTTACCAGTAGTTCTGTGAACAGTAGACCTCGCTCCAT